>WFAB01003173.1:0-20105 GCA_018977245.1 Lethenteron camtschaticum | reverse complement strand
TCAGTCACTCATCATTCACTCAGTCACTCACTCAGTCACTCAGTCACTCACTCAGTCACTCACTCAGTCACTCACTCAGTCACTCAGTCATTCACTTAGTCACTCAGTCATTCACTTAGTCACTCAGTCATTCACTCACTCAGCCACTCAGTCATTCACACAGTCACTCAGTTATTCGCTCAGTCACTCAGTCATTCACGTAGTCATTCAGGCATTCGCTCAGTCACTCAATCATTCACTTGGTCACTCAGTCATTCACTTAGTCATTCGCTCAGTCAATCAGTCATTCGCTCAGTCATTCGCTCACTCAGTTATTCGCTCAGTCACTCAATCATTCACCTGGTCATTCAGTCATTCGATCAGTCACTCAGTCATTCGCTCAGTCATTCAGGCAGTCGCTCATGCACACACTCATTCGCCCAGTCACTCAGTTATTCGCTCGCTCAGTTATTCGCTCTGTCACTCAAATCATCCCCCCCAAGTCACTCGGTCATTCCCTTAGTCATTCAGTCACTCAGTTATTCAAGAACTCAGGCAGTCAGGAATTCACTCGTACGCTCGCTCGCTCACTCATTCTTTCACTCGTACACACGCTCACTCATTCTCTTACTCACACACACTCTCACTCGCTCACTCTCTCACACTCTCAGTCTCTCACACTATCACTCACCTCACACTCACACTCTCTCACTCACACTCTCTCACTCACACTCTCTCACTCACACACTCTCTCACCTCACTCTCTCTCACTCTCACACGCTCACTCATTCTCTTACTCACACACACTCTCACTCATACACTCGCTCGCTCACTCTCTCACACTCTCAGTCTCTCACACTATCACTCACCTCACACTCTCTCACTCACACACTCACTCACACACTCTCTCACCTCACACTCGCACACTCTCACTCTCACACTCTCAGTCTCTCACACTATCACTCACCTCACACTCACTCACACGCTCACTCATTCTCTTACTCACACACTCTCTCACCTCACTCACCTCACACACTCTCTCACCTCACACACTCTCACTCACCTCATCACTCACACTCTCACTCACACTCACTCACTCACCTCACCACTCACCTCACACACTCTCTCACTCACCTCACACTCTCACACACTCTCACACACTTCTCACTACCTCACACTCTCTCACTCACCTCACACACTCTCTCACCTCACACACTCTCTCACCTCAACACTCTCACTCACCTCACTCACCTCACACTCACACTCTCACTCATCACCTCACACACTCACCTCACACACTCTCTCACTCACCTCACACTCTCACACACTCTCACACACTCTCTCACTCACCTCACACACTCTCTCACCTCACACACTCTCTCACTCACTCACACTCACCTCACTCACACTCACACACACTCTCTCTCACCCAACTCACCCACACACTCTCTCTCTCAATCTCTCTCACTCACTCACACTCTCTCTCTCACTCACACTCTGCTATGATGATGCTGCTGCTGATGAAGATGAGTGATAGAGCTGCTGATGTTGATGTGACAGCGTGAAATCAAGTTTGTCATGGCGGTACACTGAAGACACTGATGATGGTGCTGCTCCTGCTGCTGCTGCTGCTTAACGATCATTCTGATGTGCTGCTGATATCATTAGCCCGTTGCTTCTACTGCTCATGATGCTGATGCTGCTGCTGCTGATGATGAACATGCTAATAACACTGATGCCACTGCTGCTGATGATGCTGCTGCTGCTGATGGTGGTGCTGCTGATGGTGCTGATGATGCTGTTGATGGTGCTGATGATGCTGTTAATGGTGCTGATGATGCTGTTGATGGTGCTGCTGATGATGAAGCTGCTGATGGTGCTGCTGATGATGAAGATGCTAATAACGATGAGCTGCTGATGATACTGCTGCTGATGATGAAGATGATGCTGATGAAGATGCTAATAACAATGATGCCACTGCTGCTGATGACGCTCCTGCTGCTGCTGATGAATGCTTCTGATGAAGATGCCGCTGATGCTGATTATTCCGCTGCTGACGATGCTGCTGATGATGCTGCTGATGTTGCTGGTGACGATGTTGCTGCTGTTGCTGCTGCTGATGTTGCTGGTGACGATGTTGCTGCTGTTGCTGCTGCTGATGTTGCTGTTGATGGTGCTGATGTTGCTGTTGATGGTGCTGATGTTGCTGTTGATGGTGCTGATGTTGCTGCTGATGTTGCTGCTGCTGATGCTGCTGCTGATGATGATGCTGCTGCTGATGTTAATGATTAGCGTGTCCAACTGATGCCGACTGACACGAGGGTGATAATGAAGCCGTGGAGGATGCTGATGATGACAGTGGTTACAACGTGCGGTGAAAAAATCCGTGATGTTGACGGGGAGACGTCATGCTGCCAATGCCGAATCTGCTGCTGATGATGATGTTGCTGGTGATGATGATGCTGATGATGCTGATGATGTTGACTGCTTCTGCAGTCCATGTAGATAGTGCTGCTGCTGCTGCTGATACTACTGCTGATACCAGCGTGTTGACAGTGCTGATGATGATGATGTTGCTGCTGGTGCTGGTGATGATGCTGATGATGCTGATGATGTTGACTGCTTCTGCAGCTCATGTAGATAGTGCTGCTGCTGATACTACTGCTGATAACAACGTGTTGACAGTGCTGATGCTGATGATGATGTTGCTGGTGATGATGCTGATGATGTTGTGGTGATGATGCTGATGATGTTGTGGTGATGAATGCTGATGATGTTGACTGCTTCTGCAGCTCATGTAGATAGTGCTGCTGCTGCTGATACTACTGCTGATAATAGCGTGTTGACAGTGCTGCTGATGATGATGTTGCTGCTGCTGGTGATGATGATGATGTTGACTGCTTCTGCAGTCCATGTAGGTAGTGCTGCTGCTGCTGATACTACTGCTGATAACAGCGTGTTGACAGTGCTGCTGCTGATGATGATGTTGCTGCTGCTGATGATGATGTTGCTGCTGCTGCTGGTGATGATGATGATGTTGACTGCTTCTGCAGCTCATGTAGGTAGCGCTGCTGCTGCTGATACTACTGCTGATAACAGCGTGTTGACAGTGCTGATGATGATGATGATGTTGCTGGTGATGATGCTGATGATGTTGATTGCTTCTGCAGCTCATGTAGATAGTGCTGCTGCTGCTGATACTACTGCTGATAACAACGTGTTGACAGTGCTGCTGATGACAATGTTGCTGGTGATGTTGTGGTGATGATGCTGATGATGGTGCTGCTGATGATGGTGCTGCTGCTAATGATGATGGTGCTGCTGCTAATGATGATGGTGCTGCTGATGATGCTGCTGATGGTGATGATGCTGATGCTGATGATGATGCTGCTGCTAATGATGATGGTGCTGCTGCTAATGATGATGCTGCTGATGGTGGTGCTGATGATAATAGTGCTGATAATGATCGTGGTGCTGATGATGGTGGTGCTGATGATGGTGCTGCTGCTGCTGATGGTGGTGCTGCTTATGATGATGGTGGTGGTGGTGCTGATGATGATGCTGCTGCTGATGATGGTACTGATGCTGATGATCCTGCTGATGATGATGCTGATGATGGTGGTGCTGCTGATGATGATGGTGGTGGTGCTGATGATGATGCTGCTGCTGATGATGGTACTGATGCTGATGATCCTGCTGATGATGATGCTGATGATGGTGGTGCTGCTGATGATGGTGATGCTGATGATGCTGATGATGGTGGTGCTGCTGATGATGGTGGTGCTGCTGATGATGATGCTGATGATGATGGTGGTGGTGGTGATGATGGTGGTGCTGCTGATGATGGTGATGCTGTTGATGATGGTGCTGATGATGATGATGCTGCTGATGATGATGGTGCTGATGCTGCTGCTGAATTCAGTGACAAGTTGCGAACGGTGACATGGGGAGACGCGGCGGCGGCGGCGGCGACTTGACAATGTCACCTCCTCACCCATCCTCCTTCCGCCATCTCCCCTCACCCATCCTCACCTCACCACAATCCCCTCACCCATCACCAATCCTCACCCATCACCCATCCTCACCCATCCTCACCCCCTCTCCCCCACCCAGACGCCCACCAAAACCGGACCTCGGCCATCGCGGCCTACACGAAGGCTTTAACCGCTTTTCCTAACTCGACTCCCCGGCACACCCCCCCCCCCGCCGCCGCGCACGGGGTTAGGTGGCTTCCCCGCCCGCCCGTCTCTCCACCCCCGGACCTTTTGACGATGGACGCCACAAGCTGAGGGATGTCTCTGGCGTCGAACGAGGCGTAGGAAGCGGCGAGAAGAGGACGGACGCTTGAGGACCACTCAACGACAGAGCGGCCCGAATCCGCCTCATCATCGGCGGTCGCCATTGCGAGCCTTCTGACTAACGTCAACCGACTCCCGCCCCCACCCACACTGCCGCGGCTTATGTGAACTGGGGAATGTGGTGGGCGGGTACGTGGGAGCCTATGGGAGGTCTATGGGAGTGGCCGGCGAGGGTGAGTGTAATGCGTAGTGCGGATAGGTAGGGAGGCTTATGTCGTGTAGGGAATGTGGTGGGCGGGTACGTGGGAGCCTATGGGAGCTCTATGGGAGTGGCTGGCGAGGGTGATTGTAATGCATAGTGCGGATAGGTAGGGGGGCTTATGTGAACTGGGGAATGTGGTGGGCGGGTACGTGGGAGCCTATGGGAGCTCTATGGGAGTGGCCGGCGAGGGTGATTGTAATGCGTAGTGCGGATAGGTAGGGGGGCTTATGTGAACTGGGGAATGTGGTGGGCGGGTACGTGGGAGCCTATGGGAGCTCTATGGGAGTGGCCGGCAAGGGTGAGTGTAATGCGTAATGCGGATAAGCGTGGTTCCTTAAGCGAACTGGGGAATGTGGTGGGTGGGTACGTGGGAGCCTATGGGAGGTCTATGGGAGTGGCCGGGGAGGGTGACTGTAATGCGTAGTGCGGATAGGTAGGGAGGTTTATGTCGTGTATGAAATGTGGCGGGAGGGTTGACGTATAAGCCAATAGAAGCCAATGGGAGTAGCCATTGAAGGTGATTGCAATTTGTAGTGTGGATAAGTAGGGTGCTTATGTCATGTAGGAAATGTGGCCGGAGGGTTTACGTAAAGCTAACAAAAGCCTATGGGAGTAGCCAGTGAAGGTGATTGTAATTTGTAGTGTGGATAGGTTAGGTAAGCTCTGTCCATGAGACACGTGCCCCACCCTCCCCCTTGTGACGTCACCACGGCGCTTGTGCCAGGCAAGGTGCATGCACTCTGAGGCCACGTGAAGTGTCGAAGGGTCGCTGCCTGCAGGAGGTCACGGGGCAGACCCAGCAGGTGCCATGGGTTGACTGCTGTGCCAGGCTAGGTGCAGGAGGAGGTCACGGGACAGACCCAGCAGGTGCCATGGGTTGACTGCTGTGCCAGGCTAGGTGCAGGAGGTGATCACGGGACAGACCCAGCAGGTGCCATGGGTTGACTGGGGCTGTGCCAGGCTAGGTGCAGGAGGAGGTCACGGGACAGACCCAGCAAGTGCCATGGGTTGACTGCTGTGCCAGGCTAGGTGCAGGTGGAGGTCACGGGGCAGACCCAGCAAGTGCCATGGGTTGACTGCTGTGCCAGGCTAGGTGCAGGTGGAGGTCACGAGACAGACCCAGCAGGTGCCATGGGTCGAACCCACGACCTCCTGCGTACCAGGCGAGGTAGTCAACATCTCGTCAGGGTCGGGATCGATCGAACCCACGACCTCCTGTGTACCAGGCGAGGTAGTTAACATCTCGTCAGGGTCGGGATCGAACCCACGACCTCCTGTGTACCAGGCGAGGTAGTCAACATCTGAACACAAGTCACCTGAGACCCCAGGCAGCAGAAACTCGCCACAACAAACACAATTGCAACGTTCTGTTGAGTCCGCTTGTTTATTAACAACAACAACAATCGATAAACAAACAATGGTCTAGATATAAAAGTGCACATTACTACATTATAACTTAGTCATCTCTATCCTAACTCTGTGGTGAGTGTGGGTGGTGAGTGTGGGTGGTGAGTGTAGGTGGTGAGTGTGAGTGTGGTGAGTGTAGTGAGTGTGGGTGGTGAGTGCAGTGAGTGTGGTGAGTGTAAGTGGTCAGTATGGTGAGTGTGGTGTGTGGTGTGTGTGGTGAGTGTGAGAGTGGTGAGTGTGAGAGTGGTGAGTGTGAGAGTGGTGAGTGTGAGTGTGGTGAGTGTGGTGAGTGTGTGTGGTGAGTGTGTGTGTGGTGAGTGTGGTGAGTGTAGGTGGTGAGTGTGGTGAGTGTGGATGGTGAGTGCGGTGAGTGAGTGTGGTGAGTGTGGGTGGTGAGTGTGGTGAGTGTGGGTGGTGAGTGTGGTGAGTGTGGGTGGTGAGTGTGGTGAGTGTGGGTGGTGAGTGTGGTGAGTGTGGTGAGTGTGGGTGGTGAGTGTGGTGAGTGTGGTGAGTGTGTGTGGTGAGTGTGTGTGGTGAGTGAGTGTGTGTGGTGAGTGTGTGTGGTGAGTGTGGTGAGTGTGGTGAGTGTGTGTGGTGAGTGTGGTGAGTGTGGTGAGTGTGTGTGGTGTGTGTGGTGAGTGTGTGTGGTGAGTGTGGTGAGTGTGGTGAGTGTGTGTGTGGTGAGTGTGGTGAGTGTGGTGAGTGTGGGTGGTGAGTGTGGTGAGTGTGGTGAGTGTGTGTGGTGAGTGTGGTGAGTGTGGGTGGTGAGTGCGGTGAGTGAGTGTGGTGAGTGTGGGTGGTGAGTGTGGTGAGTGTGTGTGGTGAGTGTGGTGAGTGTGGTGAATGTGTGTGGTGAGTGTGGTGAGTGTGGGTGGTGAGTGCGGTGAGTGAGTGTGGTGAGTGTGGGTGGTGAGTGTGGTGAGTGTGGTGAGTGTGTGTGGTGAGTGTGGTGAGTGTGGTGAGTGTGTGTGGTGAGTGGTGAGTGTGAGTGTGGTGAGTGTGTGTGATGAGTGTAGTGAGTGTGGTGAGTGTGTGTGTGGTGGGTGTGGGTGGTGAGTGTGGTGAGTGTAGTGAGTGTGGTGAGTGTGTGTGTGGTGAGTGTAGTGAGTGTGGTGAGTGTGTGTGTGGTGAGTGTAGTGAGTGTGGTGAGTGTGGATGGTGAGTGCGGTGAGTGAGTGTGGTGAGTGGTGAGTGTGGTGAGTGGTGAGTGTGAGTGTGGTGAGTGTAGTGAGTGTGGTGAGTGTGTGTGTGGTGAGTGTAGTGAGTGTGGTGAGTGTGTGTGTGGTGAGTGTGGTGAGTGTGGGTGGTGAGTGCGGTGAGTGTGTGTGGTGAGTGTGAATGTGGTGAATGTGGTGAGTGTGGTGAGTAGCGATGTCCAGTTCTGTCGCCCTCTCATCAGGCTTCTGCCACAGCTGGGCCCACGGGGGTGAGCGGTGATGACGACAACGATGATGATGACGATGATGATGATGGGAGATTTTCCTCCGGCTCCGCTCTGTGGAGAGAGAGGCAGCAGCACCACAGCAGCGCATCATCGTCATCATCATCGTCATCATCATCGTCATCATCATCGTCATCATCGTCGTCATCATCATCCGTCATCATCATCGTCATCATCATCGTCGTCATCATCATCGTCATCATCATCGTCATCATCATCGTCATCATCATCGTCATCATCGTCGTCGTCATCATCGTCATCATCGTCGTCATCATCATCGTCATCATCATCGTCATCATCATCGTCATCATCGTCGTCATCATCATCGTCATCATCATCATCGTCATCATCATCGTCATCATCATCATCGTCATCATCGTCGTCATCATCATCGTCATCGTCGTCGTCATCATCGTCGTCATCATCATCGTCATCATCGTCGTCGTCATCATCGTCATCATCGTCGTCATCATCATCGTCATCATCATCATCGTCATCATCATCCGTCATCATCGTCGTCATCATCGTCGTCGTCATCATCGTCGTCATCATCATCGTCATCATCATCGTCATCATCGTCATCATCATCATCGTCATCGTCATCATCATCGTCATCATCATCATCGTCGTCATCATCGTCATCATCGTCATCATCATCATCGTCATCATCATCATCATCGTCATCATCATCATCGTCGTCATCATCGTCGTCATCATCGTCGTCATCATCATCGTCATCATCATCGTCATCATCATCATCGTCGTCATCATCATCGTCGTCATCATCATCGTCATCATCGTCATCGTCGTCATCATCATCGTTGTCATCATCGTCATCATCATCATTGTCATCATCATCATCGTCATTGTAATCATCATCGTCATCATCGTCGTCATTGTCATCATCATCATCGTCGTCATTGTCATCATCGTCGTCATCATCATCGTCATCATCGTCGTCATCATCATCATCATCGTCATTGTCATAATCGTCATCATCATCATCATCATCGTCATCATCATCATCGTCATTGTCATAATCGTCATCGTCATCATCGTCGTTGTCATCATCATCATCGTCATCATCATCGTCATCATCATCGTCGTCATCGTCATCATCATCGTCATCATCATTATCAGACCCCCAGAGACCCATACTCATAGAGACCCACAGAGACCAGAAGCCACTTGGCCATCTCAGCCGAATCACGTGGGCTGATAACATCATCATCATCATCTGCATCGCGTGGACATTCATAGCGGCAGTCAAACACTCGAAGTGCGTGACGCCGATTCTCAACGTGAAGGGGAAAGACTGGAGGACCCGGAGAAAAATCCACTCGGTGACCACCACGGAGACAGAGACACAGACTGCAGATATACAGCAGCAGCAGCAGGCATCGTCAGGGTCGGGATCGAGGCCACGACCTCCTGCGTACCAGGCGAGGTAGTTAACATCTTATCAGGGTCGGGATCGAACCCACGACCTCCTGCGTACCAGGCGAGGTAGTTAACATCTCATCAGGGTCGGGATCGAGGCCACGACCTCCTGCGTACCAGGCGAGGTAGTTAACATCATATCAGGGTCGGGATCGAACCCACGACCTCCTGCGTACCAGGCGAGGTAGTTAACATCTCATCAGGGTCGGGATCGAGTCCACGACCTCCTGCGTACCAGGCGAGGTAGTCAAAATCTCATCAGGGTCGGGATCGAGTCCACGACCTCCTGCGTACCAGGCGAGGTAGTCAAAATCTCATCAGGGTCGGAATCGAACCCACGACCTCCTGCGTACCAGGCGAGGTAGTCAAAATCTCATCAGGGCCGGGATCGAACCCACGACCTCCTGCGTACCAGGCGAGGTAGTTAACATCTCATCAGGGTTGGGATCGAGTCCACGACCTCCTGCGTACCAGGCGAGGTAGTTAACATCTCATCAGGGTCGGAATCGAACCCACGACCTCCTGTGTACCAGGCGAGGTAGTTAACATCTCATCAGGGTCGGGATCGAACCCACGACCTCCTGCGTACCAGGCGAGGTAGTTAACATCTCATCAGGGTCGGGATTGAACCCACGACCTCCTGCGTAGCCAGGCGAGGTAGTCAACATCTCATCAGGGCCGGGATTGAACCCACGACCTCCTGCGTACCAGGCGAGGTAGTCAACATCTCATCAGGGTCGGGATCGAACCCACGACCTCCTGCGTACCAGGCGAGGTAGTTAACATCTCATCAGGGTCGGGATCGAACCACGACCTCCTGCGTACCAGGCGAGGTAGTCAACATCTCATCAGGGTCGGAATTGAACCCATGACCTCCTGCATACCAGGCGAGGTAGTTAACATCTCATCAGGGTCGGGATCGAACCCACGACCTCCTGCATACCAGGCGAGGTAGTTAACATCTCATCAGGGTCGGGATCGAACCACGACCTCCTGCGTACCAGGCGAGGTAGTGAACATCTCATCAGGGTCGGATTGAACCCACGACCTCCTGCGTACCAGGCGAGGTAGTTAACATCTCATCAGGGCCGGAATTGAACCCACGACCTCCTGCGTACCAGGCGAGGTAGTCAACATCTCATCAGGGTCGGGATCGAACCCACGACCTCCTGCGTACCAGGCGAGGTAGTGAACATCTCATCAGGGTCGAATTGAACCCACGACCTCCTGCGTACCAGGCGAGGTAGTTAACATCTCATCAGGGTCGGAATTGAACCCACGACCTCCTGCGTACCAGGCGAGGTAGTGAACATCTCATCAGGGTCAGATTGAACCCACGACTTCCCTGCGTACCAGGCGAGGTAGTTAACATCTCATCAGGGTCGGGATCGAACCCACGACTTCCTGCGTACCAGGCGAGGTAGTTAACATCTCATCAGGATCGGGATCGAACCCACGACTTCCTGCGTACCAGGCGAGGTAGTTAACATCTCATCAGGGTCGGGATCGAACCCACGACTTCCTGCGTACCAGGCGAGGTAGTTAACATCTCATCAGGATCGGGATCGAACCCACGACCTCCTGCGTACCAGGCGAGGTAGTCAACATCTCATCAGGGTCGGGATCGAACCCACGACTTCCTGCGTACCAGGCGAGGTAGTCAACATCTCATCAGGGTCGGGATCGAACCCACGACTTCCTGCGTACCAGGCGAGGTAGTTAACATCTCATCAGGGTCGGGATCGAACCCACGACTTCCTGCGTACCAGGCGAGGTAGTTAACATCTCATCAGGATCGGGATCGAACCCACGACCTCCTGCGTACCAGGCGAGGTAGTCAACATCTCATCAGGGTCGGGATCGAACCCACGACCTCCTGCGTACCAGGCGAGGTAGTCAACATCTCATCAGGGTCGGGATCGAACCCACGACTTCCTGCGTACCAGGCGAGGTAGTCAACATCTCATCAGGGTCGGGATCGAACCCACGACTTCCTGCGTACCAGGCGAGGTAGTTAACATCTCATCAGGGTCGGGATCGAACCCATGACTTCCTGCGTACCAGGCGAGGTACACAGAGAGAGGCTCACCGTGGCTCAGCAGCTGCAGAGCCCTGCACAGGAATGGTGCCGCTGCTGCTGCTGATGGTGGTGGTGGTGGCCTCGTTGGTGGTGGTGGTGACCTCGGTGGTGGTGGGAGTGGTGGTGGTGGCCTCGCTGGTGGTG
Source organism: Lethenteron camtschaticum (assembly GCA_018977245.1). Classification (NCBI taxonomy): domain Eukaryota; kingdom Metazoa; phylum Chordata; class Hyperoartia; order Petromyzontiformes; family Petromyzontidae; genus Lethenteron; species Lethenteron camtschaticum. The sequence goes on along the minus strand of WFAB01003173.1, from coordinate 9,054 downwards.
GGAGTGGCCTCGTTGGTGGTGGGAGTGGCCTCGGTGGTGGTGGTGGCGGTGGCCTCGCTGGTGGTGGGGGTGGCCTCGTTGGTGGTGGGAGTGGCCTCGGTGGTGGTGGTGGTGGCGGTGGCCTCGGTGGTGGTGGGAGTGGCCTCGTTGGTGGTGGGAGTGGCCTCGGTGGTGGTGGTGGTGGTGGCGGTGGCCTCGGTGGTGGTGGTGGCCTCGCTGGTGGTGGGAGTGGCCTCGTTGGTGGTGGTGGCCTCGTTGGTGGTGGTGGTGGTGGCCGTGGTGGTGGTGGGGGTGGTGGTGGTGGGGGTGGTGGTGGAGGTGGTGGTGAGTTTTTGGAGCCAGATGTGAGCTAGCGCCTTCTTAGGCGTCATGCGGAGTTTCGGATCCCATCTGTTGGGAGGGACACGGGGAGGGAGAGGTGGGGGGGGACATGGGGGAGTGGAAGGGAGGGAGGGACAGGGGAGGGAGAGGTGGGGGGGGACATGGGGGGGGTGGAAGGGAGGGGGAGGGAGGGACAGGGGGAGGGAGAGGTGGGGGGGGGACATGGGGGGGGTGGAAGGGAGGGGGAGGGAGGGACAGGGGGAGGGAGGGAGGGACATGGGGGGTGGAAGGGAGGGGGAGGGAGGGACAGGGGGAGGGAGAGGTGGGGGGGGACATGGGGGGGGGTGGGTGGAAGGGGGAGGGAGGGACAGGGGGAGGGAGGGAGGGAGGGGGGGAGATGGACACGTGGTTAGAGGAGCATGGTGAGATGATTTGACAGTGCAGTCGTTTTAATTCGGGCAAACACATTGTCCTGCGAAGGGAGCTGGTAGGAACGTCGGGTTGCTCGGTCAATGGCCTGCAGGGTCAACAACGGCCAGGGCGTGGTGGTGTATTCCGCAAATATGCCCGACTGTGAGGGCGGGCACAAGCCGGCGTGAGTAGGTGAAACGTTGAGTTTTATAAGGGCACCACGGGGTGACCAGCCACTCCCCACCCAGCCCCACCCTCCCCACGCAGCCCCTCCCTCCCCACCCAGCCCCACCCTCCCACCCAGCCCTCCCCTCCCTACCCAGCCCCTCCCTCCCACCCAGCCCCACCCTCCCCACCCAGCCCCTCCCCTCCCCACCCAGCCCCACCCTCCCACCCAGCCCCACCCCTCCCTACCCAGCCCCTCCCCTCCCCACCCAGCCCACTCCTTCCCACCCAGCCCCTCCCCTCCCCACCCAGCCCCACCCTCCCCACCCAGCCCCTCCCTGCACGACGGACGGACGGACACAATAATCCCCTGTGGGCTGGTGGAGCCAGTGGGTTCCTACCAGTACAAGAATAATGTTGTGTCGATTTGCCTGTGTTTCTCCCCTTGTGATGGGCCTTTGTAGGATGAACGTTGAGGTGTATGAGGGGCACGGGGTGACCAATAAGGTCTGACTTGGGTCTGTGGTATGGGGTTGATAGGTATGGGGTGGTGAGTGGGGGTGAGTGAGGGGTGAGTGAGTGGGGGTGAGTGGGGGCAAGTCTGGGTGAGTGGGGGTGAGCGAGGGGTGAGTGAGTGGGGGTGAGCGAGGGTGAGTGAGTGGGGGCGAGTCTGGTGAATGGGGGTGAGCGAGGGTGAGTGAGTGGGGGTGAGTCTGGGTGAGTGGGGGTGAGCGAGGGGTGAGTGAGTGGGGGTGAGCGGGGGGGCGAGTAGGGATGAGTGGGGGTGAGTGAGGGGTGAGTGAGTGAGGGGTGAGTGAGTGGGGGTGAGTGGGGGTGAGTGTGAGTGAGTGAGTGGGGGTGCGTGGGGGTGAGTCTGGGTGAGTGGGGGTGAGTGAGGGGTGAGTGAGTGGGGGTGAGTGGGGGCGAGTCTGGGTGAGTGGGGGTGAGCAAAGGGTGAGTGAGTGGGGGTGAGTGGGGGCGAGTCTGGTGAGTGGGGGTGAGCGAGGGGTGAGTGAGTGGGGGTGAGCGGGGGGGCGAGTAGGGATGAGTGGGGGGTGAGTGAGGGGTGAGTGAGTGAGGGGTGAGTGAGTGGGGGTGAGTGGGGGTGAGTGTGAGTGAGTGAGTGGGGGTGAGCGGGGGGCGAGTAGGGATGAGTGGGGGTGAGTGAGGGGTGAGTGAGTGAGGGGTGAGTGAGTGGGGGTGAGTGGGGGTGAGTGTGAGTGAGTGAGTGGGGGTGCGTGGGGGTGAGTCTGGGTGAGTGGGGGTGAGTGAGGGGTGAGTGAGTGGGGGTGAGTGGGGGCGAGTCTGGGTGAGTGGGGATGAGCAAAGGGTGAGTGAGTGGGGTGAGTGGGGGTGAGCGGGGGGGCGAGTAGGGATGAGTGGGGGTGGAGTGAGGGGTGAGTGAATGGGGGTGAGTGAGGGGTGAGTGAGCGGGGGTGAGTGTGAGTGAGTGAGTGGGGGTGCGTGGGGGTGAGTCTGGGTGAGTGGGGGTGAGTGAGGGGTGAGTGAGTGGGGGTGAGTGGGGGCGAGTCTGGGTGAGTGGGGGTGAGCAAAGGGTGAGTGAGTGGGGGTGAGCGTGGGGGCGAATCGGGGTGAGTGTGAGTGAGTGAGTGGGGGTGAGTGAGAGTGAGTGAGTCTGGGTGAGTGGGGGTGAGTGTGAGTGAGTGAGTGGGGGTGCGTGGGGGCGAGTCTGGGTGAGTGGGGGTGAGCGGGGGGGTGAGTGAGTCTGGGTGAGTGAGTGGGGGTGAGCGGGGGGGCAAGTAGGGGTGAGTGGGGGGTGAGTGAGGGGTGAGTGAGTGGGGGCGAGTGAGTGGGGGTGAGCGAGGGGTGAGTGAGTCTGGGTGAGTGGGGGTGAGCGAGGGGTGAGTGAGTGGGGGTGCGTGGGGGTGAGTCTGGGTGAGTGGGGGTGAGTGAGTGAGTGAGGGTGAGTGAGGGTGAGTGAGGGGTGAGCGTGGGGGTGAGTCTGGGTGAGTGGGAGTGAGTGAGTGAGTGAGTGGGGGTGCGTGGGGGCGAGTCTGGGTGAGTGGGGGTGAGTGAGTGAGTGAGGGTGAGTGAGGGTGAGTGAGGGGTGAGCGTGGGGGTGAGTCTGGGTGAGTGGGAGTGAGTGAGTGAGTGGGGGTGCGTGGGGGCGAGTCTGGGTGAGTGGGGGTGAGCGGAGTCTGAGTGAGTGGGGGTGCGTGGGGGTGAGTCTGGGTGAGTGGGGTGAGTGAGTGAGTGAGGGTGAGTGAGGGTGAGTGGGGGTGAGCGATGGGGGTGAGTGAGTGGGGGTGCGTGGGGGTGAGTGGAGGTGAGCGAGGGGTGAGTGTGGTTCGTACTGCAGGCAGCGGCTGACAAAGTCCACCAGTTGAGGGTGACGTCCCGCAGTGCGCGGTGCAGGGGCAACCTTCCTGGTGGACGCTGCTGGGACAGGTTGTAGGGGAGACCCTCAGAGTCTGCAGAGAGACAGAGAGACGCACGCAGAGTCACCCCGCCAGCACGTCACCCCACATACCCACTCAGCCACTTAACTACCCAACTTCCTATCCACCGACATACCCACTCAACCACCATACATACCCACTCACCCACACACTCACTACACCACCGACACACCACCACTCACCCACTCACCCACACTCACTCCCCCAACCTCCCCACCACTCACTCACCCACTACCCCCACACTCACTCACCTACCTCACACTCACCCTCACCCCCACCACCCCTCACTCACCCCCATCACTCACCTACCCACCCACCCACTCACTCACTTACTACCCACCTACACACCCACTCACCTACCTATTCACCCACTCACTCACCTACCCACCCACTCACCCACCCACTCTCACTCACCCACCCACCCACTCACTCACTCACTTACCCACCCACTCACTCACCTACCACTCACCAACTCACCCACCACCCACTCACTCACTCACCCATTCATTCACCCACCCACCCACTCACTCACCCACCCACTCACTCACCCACTCACTCAACTCACTCACCCATTCATTCACCCACCACCCACCCACTCACCTACCCACCACTCACCCACCCCACCCACTCACTCACTCACCCATTCATTCACCCACCCACCCACTCACCTACCCACCCACTCACTCACCCACTCACTCCACTCACTCACCCACCCGCTCACTCACTCACTCACCCACCCACCCACTCATCTCACCCACCGCTCACTCACCCACCCACTCACTCACCCACTCACTCACCCACCACCCACTCACTCACCCACCCGCTCACTCACCCACCCACCCACTCACTCACCCACTCACTCACCCACCACCCACTCACTCACCCACCGCTCACTCACCCCACCCACCCACTCACTCACCCACCCACCCACCTATGCTTCCTCGTGACTGTTACTGAGAGCCCCGAAACCCACCCCACCCCCAGGATATTCAGAGACCCCCCCCCCACAAAAGAACCCTATAAGAGCCTCACTGCCACACCCACCCCCCACCACCTAACAAAACGTAATGGGTTACGTCACTAGCGCAGCCTGCCCGAGCCCTGCGACTACCAAGTAAAGTGACCTGTTAGGGGCTTCGTCACCATCTTTTCGGGGGGCATGCCCAGGATCTGCACGTGGTTTCAGACGAAGACAAAAGGAGGAGGGGGGAGGGGAGGGGGGGGAGGAGGGGGGAGGGGGAGGGTGTAGGAGGGTTACAGCCGGTGTAGCCTCAGCGGGCCCATCGTGGCAAGTGCTGCCTGTCAGCGGTGAGTCGTGGCGGCGTGGCGGCAGCGCCTGTTGAGGCCGGCACTGTGTACAAATGTAATAAAGGTCTACACTATGGGAACCTCATTTGCCAGTAAAAATATGATAATTGGTTTTTTACCCTTCTATCTGGCAACAAACTGACACCTTTTTACAAGGAGTCATGTTTGCATAGACCGCAATACCTGCAGTCATGATACAAACAAAGACATAATCTGATAATGTATGTGCAAACATGACTCCTTGTAAAGGTGTCAGTTTTGTTGCCAGATAGAAGGTAAAAACAATTTATCGTAATAAAGGTTGTTGAAGCGACTTCTGGAATCCGGTCTTTATTTGGCCTTTCATTACAGCTCTCTTCACGCTGCTGACAGACAGCGTGAGAGGGATAGAGAGGACACGTGCAGCCACGTGGCAGCCTGGACCACGTGGCAGCCTGGACCACGTGGTCCAGCCTGGACCACGTGGCAGCCTAGACCACGTGGCAGCCTGGACCACGTGGCAGCCTGGACACGTGGCAGCCTGGACCACGTGGCAGCCTGGACCACGTGGCAGCCTGGACCCCTCGCTCCAGCGGTGGCCTCTCCCCTCCGTTCGTTCCAGTTCTGACCACGTGTTGTTCATCTCACCCCCTATTTAATAGCGGGTCACGTGGTACGTTTCCACCAATCCTGGTTAGCCTCTATGGAATCTTCCAGACTCCCTCGTAGGCTCCCGGGACCACGCCCCTGACTCGTCTCCCCATTGGCTGTGGCCAAAGCCAGCAGAGCCAATCATCTACTTGCAGTTGTTACCTTCCCGTGACGTCAGGGCCACGCCCCTAACTCGTCTGTCCCCATTGGCTGAGGCCAAAGCCAGCAGAACCAATCATCTACTTGCAGCTGTCACCTTCCGTGACGTCAGGCCACGCCCCTGACTCGTCTCTCCCATTGGCTGTGGCCAAAGCCAGCAGGTCCAATCATCTACTTGCAGCTGTCACCTTCCCGTGACGTCAGGACCACGCCCCTGACTCGTCTCCCCATTGGCTGTGGCTAAAGCCAGCAGAACCAATCATCTACTTGCAGTTGTTACCTTCCCGTGACGTCAGGACCACGCCCCTGACTCGTCTCCCCATTGGCTGTGGCTAAAGCCAGCAGAACCAATCATCTACTTGCAGATGTCACCTTCCCATTACGTCAGGACTGACTCGTCTCCCCATTGGCTGTGGCTAAAGCCAGCAGAACCAATCATCTACGTGCAGCTGTCACCTTCCCGTGACGTCAGGGCCACGCCCCTAGGCTTCCCCCCATTGGCTGTGGGCCAGGACCGGCAGAGCCAATCATCGTGACGAGTTGTGATACGTCAGTGAGCCGGACATATCCTCACATTACACAAAGACAACAATCTCCGCCTCCCCGTATTAGCCTCATCTCATCGCTGGGGCAAGTGCTGTTAGTAGCGAGCAGCACCTATGAAGGCCGGCACTGTGTACAAAGCAGAGGTCGCAAACGGGTTTTGATTCCTTACCCGTACCCGTACCCGGCCACACCAGGGTCGCAAATGGCGACCCGTACCCGGCCGGGTATGGGTACCCGTTCCCTACCCGTACCCGTACCCTACCCGAAATGAGTGACAAACGGCGACTCACCAGTGACTCACGGCCTACCCGTACCCGTACCCTACCCGAAATGAGTGACAAACGGCGACTCACCAGTGACTCACGGCCTACCCGTACCCGTACCCTACCCGAAATGAGTGACAAAAGGCTACTCACCAGTGACTCACGGCCTACCCGTACCCTACCCGAAATGAGTGACAAACGGCTACTCACCAGTGACTCACGGCCTACCCGAACCCGTACCCTACCCGAAATGAGTGACAAAAGGCTACTCACCAGTGACTCACGGCCTACCCGTACCCTACTCGAATTGAGTGACAAACGGCGACTCACCAGTGACTCACGGCCTACCCGTACCCTACCCGAAATGAGTGACAAACGGCGACTCACCAGTGACTCACGGCCTACCCGTACCCGTACCCTACTCGAATTGAGTGACAAACGGCGACTCACCAGTGACTCACGGCCTACCCGTACCCGTACCCTACTCGAATTGAGTGACAAACGGCGACTCACCAGTGACTCACGGCCTACCGTACCCGTACCCTACTCGAATTGAGTGACAAACGGCGACTCACCAGTGACTCACGGCCTACCGTACCTGGCCGCGCCAGGGTCGCAAATGGCGACCCGTACCCGGCCGGGTACGGGTAGCTGTTCCCTACCCGTGCCCGTACCCTACCCGAAATGAGTGACAAACGGTGACTCACCAGTGACTCACGGCCTACCCGTACCCGGACGCACCAGGGTCGCAAACGGGTACCCGTACCTGTACCCGGCCGGGTATCGGGTAGGGTACGGGTATCGGGTACCCGGTTGCGACCTCTGGTATGAAGACAACGATCCCTCCCCGTATTAGCCTCATCTCATTGCAAGTGCTGTTAGTAGCGAGAAGCACCTATGAAGGCCGGCACGGCACACGAGGGCTGGGTGCCCAGCGCCACGCCCGACCACCTTTGTCTCCCCCTGTGGAAATGTTTACTACACACCGCTACACCAAGTACTCGTTTGAGGCTGAGTCGACCTATGAGAGGCCCAGGACCAGTTCAGATATTCCTCGCTGGTGTTTGTGGCCGTGAGAGGGAATCAAACTCTATGAGTGTGGGTCTCTGTGGGTCTCTATGAGTATGGGTCTCTGTGGTCTCTGTGGGTCTCTATGAGTATGGGTCTCTGTGGGTCTCTATGAGTATGGGTCTCTGTGGGTCTCTATGAGTATGGGTCTCTGTGGGTCTGTATGGGTCTCTATGAGTATAGGTCTCTGTGGGTCTCTATGGGTCTCTGAGTATGGGTCTCTGTGGGTCTCTATGGGTCTCTATGAGTATGGGTCTCTATGAGTATGGGTCTCTGTGGGTCTGTTTGGGTATCTACATACCCTCCCACCATACATACCCACCATACCCACCATACCCACCATACCCACCCACCGTACCCACCCACCCACCCACCGCCCGTATACCTCGACGCAGCAGTGCAGGTGCTCTTCGTCGGTGCGCGAGTCAAAGAGCTCCTTGCCGGTGGCCAGCTCGGCCACGGTGCAGCCCAGCGCCCACATGTCCAGAGCGGAGGTGACCCGGTAGCCCAGCAGCAACTCGGGGCCATGTAGGGCACCGTCCCACCCACGTCTTGGGCTGCACACAACAACAACGACAACAACGACAACAGACGACGATTATAAAGTCGTCCCCTTGATCAACAGCGACGTGGGTTGAACATAACAATAGGGCTTTTTCCCCTTTTTTCTGGCAACAAAACTGACACCTTTTGCAAGGCATCATGCTCACACTAACCACAATACTTGCAGTCAAATGCAAACAAAAAGCAATACTCTGATGATGTATGCATTGTCCTTGAAACTGATTGGTCCACACCCGAGACAGCTTTCCTTAGAGCCTAGTCTCACATGGTGTTGGACCAGATGACGCCAAAAGGCGTCATCTGGTCCACATTATCAGAGTTATGTTCTTTTGTTTGTATTATGACTGCAGGTATTGCGGTCTATGCAAACATGACTCCTTGTAAAAAAGTGTCAGTTTTGTTGCCAGATAGAAGGGTAAAAAACCAATTATCATATTTTTAGAGGCAAATGAGGTTCCCATGGTGTAAAAACTGAAACCTTTTTACGAGGATTCATGTCTGCATTAACCACAATACCTGCAGTCAAATGCAAACAAAAAACACACACTATGATAATATATAATGCATTGTCCTTGAAACTGCCGGGCGGCTAGAGTCCTCTTGTCCTCTGGCTTGAGATGGCTGCCACCTATGGGTCAGATGATTGCCTGCCACTATTAAGCAATTGGTAATTGAATATAATTTTTATTTACCTAAAAATTGTAACATTTTGGAAAAAAAAATTTACGAAAATAAATTGTCACGCAACAACGAGTCTGTGTGCAAAATGTCAGCTCGATTGGATCACGGGAAGTGGGTTAAAAACGACCGAAAGATTTGCACGGTCGTAAGCGCGCAAGCAAGCAAGCAAGCGAACTTAATATAAAGGATTTAAAAACAAAAACTCCGCGCACGCAAAGCCACTCACTCTTATGCTTCAGGTAGAAGCTGCACCCGAAGTCGTTGACCCTCACCTTGCCGTCCGCCGTGAGCAGAATGTTGTCCTGGACACAAAGGGGGAGAGACAGAGAAAGGGGTACATACTCATTGCTACAACTCGGTGGGCTCTCATGAAATTGTCCTTTCCGAGACCAAGGTTCTCTGCAAAACCTCCTGGCTACCATCAAAGGTTTGTACACGAAGCCATACAAATATACAAACACAGACATAATTTCAACCGTGATGATGGTTACAAACTGAGTAATCATTGGAAAGATGTG
>WFAB01003172.1:0-20124 GCA_018977245.1 Lethenteron camtschaticum | reverse complement strand
ACCACCCACCCACCACCACCACCCCACACCACATCCCCCACCACCACCGCCCACCCACCCACCACCACCCCCCACCAACACCACCACCACCACCCACCCACTACTCACCCCCCCCACCACCACCCACCCACCACTCACCCCCCCACCACCACCACCCACCACCACCTATCCCCTCTCCTTCCTGTTCAGGGGGTGGCCGTCGCTTCTCGGAGCCGCTGGGTGGGGTTCAGGGGGCTGTGGGGGGGGCTGTGGGGGGGGCTGGGGGGGGGCTGTGGGGGGGGACTGGGGGGGGGGCTGTGGGACTGGGGCGGGGGCTGTGGGGGGGCTGTGAACCCACGAGTTCCCAGGGATCTCCTCTCTGTCTGTCTCTTTTTTTCCCTGTCTCTGTCTGTCAGTCTATCTATCAGTCTGTCAGTCAGTCTGTCAGTCTGTCTGTTAGTCAGTCTATCTGTCTGTCTGTCAGTCAGTCTATCAGTCTATCAGTCGGTCAGTCTGTCTCTCTGTCTGTGTCTCTCTGTCTGTCTGTCTATCAGTCTGTCTGTCTCTGTCTGTCTATCAGTCTATCAGTCAGTCTATCAGTCTGTCAGTCTGTCTATCAGTCAGTCTGTCTCTGTCTGTCTGTCTATCAGTCTATCACTCTGTCTGTCTGTTAGTCAGTCTATCTGTCTGTCTGTCAGTCAGTCTATCAGTCTGCCTGGCTGTCTCTATCAGTCTCTCAGTCTATCAGTCTGTCAGTCTGTCTCTCTGTCTGTCTGTCTATCAGTCTGTCTATCTGTCTGTCTCTCTGTCAGTCAGTCTGTCAGTCAGTCTGTCAGTCTGCCTGTCTATCAGTCAATCTGTCAGTCAGTCAGTCTGTCTATCAGTCTATCAGTCAGTCTGTCAGTCTGTCTATCAGTCTATCAGTCTGTCTGTCAGTCTATCAGTCTCCCTCTCTGCCTGCCTGTCTATCCGCCTGTCTATCCGCCTGTCTTGCCGTGCCATTGCCTGTACGGGCGTCTGTCTCCCGTAGTCCCCCAATCCCCCTCCCCTCCACCCTCCACCGCCCCCTCTGGAGACCGCCGGCTGGTTCACGACGCTGATTGGCTGTGACAGCTGAGGCTGTCGTGGGCTCCGTGGTGACTTCCAGGTCACTGCCTCTGAAACGGACCTAATGTCTGGTGACTGCGAGGGGGTCTCCCACCCCCCCCCACACTCGGTGTGCCCCCCACCCCCCACACTCGGTGTGCCCCCCACCCCCCCCCCACTCGGTGTGCCCCCCACCCCCCACTCGGTGTGCCCCCCACCCCCCCACTCGGTGTGCCCCCCCCACCCCCCACTCTCTCGCTCTCCCCCACTCTCTTTTTTAAAAAAAATATTTTTTTTTATTTAAAAAAAAATATTTTTTTATTTTATTTTTTTAATCTTATTTTTTTATCTTTATTTTTTTTACGATCAGAGGAATCAAGAAGATGTTCGGTGTAGTAGGCACTTTGCTTCGTTCATCATTTCGTTTTTTTTTCAACGCTTTGTTTACGTAACCCCCCCCCCCCCNTTTTAAATGAAAGATTTCAAAATATTTCTCGCTCTGCTCTCCTTCCTCTTGCCCTCTCTCTACCCCCTCTCTCTACCCCCTCTCTCTCTACCCCCTCTCTCTCTCTACCCCCTCTCTCTACCCCTCTCTCTACCCCTCTCTCTCTACCCCTCTCTCTACCCCCTCTCTCTCTACCCCTCTCTCCCCCCTCTCTCTACCCCNTCTCTCTCTCTCTCCCCCTCTCTCTACCCCCCCTCTCTCTACCCCCTCTCTCTCTACCCCTCTCTCTCTACCCCCTCTCTCTACCCCCNTCTCTCTCTCCCCCTCTCTCTACCCCCCCTCTCTCTCTACCCCCTCTCTCTCTACCCCCTCTCTCTACCCCCCTCTCTCTCTCCCCCTCTCTCTACCCCTCTCTCTCTATCCCCCCCTCCTCTCTCTACCCCCTCTCTACCCCCCTCTCTCTCTCCCCCTCTCTACCCCCTCTCTCTCCCCCCTCTCTACCCCCTCTCTCTCNACCCCCCCCTCTCTCTACCCCNTCCTCTCTCTACCCCTCTCTCTCTCTACCCCCCTCTCTCTACCCCCTCTCTCTACCCCCCTCTCTCTCTCTACCCCCCCTCTCTCTCCCCCCCTCTCCCCCNCTCTCTCTCCCCCTCTCTCTACCCCNCTCTCTCTCTACCCCTCTCTCTCTACCCCCTCTCTCTCTACCCCCCCTCTCTACCCCCTCTACCCCNNCTCTCTCTACCCCTCTCTCTACCCCCCTCTCTCTCCCCCTCTCTCTCCCCCTCTCTCTCTANCCCTCTCTCTCTACCCCCTCTCTACCCCTCTCTCTCTACCCCCTCTCTCTACCCCTCTCTCTCTACCCCNCTCTCTCTCTCTCTACCCCTCTCTCTACCCCTCTCTCTCACCCCTCTCTCTACCCCCTCTCTCTCTACCCCCTCTCTCTCTACCCCNTCTCTCTACCCCTCTCTCTACCCCCCTCTCTCTACCCCNTCTCTCTCTACCCCCTCTCTCTACCCCTCTCTCTCTACCCCCTCTCTCTCTACCCCCTCTCTCTACCCCTCTCTCTCTATCCCCTCTCTCTACCCCTCTCTCTCTACCCCNTCTCTCTACCCCCTCTCTCTCTACCCCCTCTCTCTACCCCNCTCTCTCTACCCCTCTCTCTCTACCCCTCTCTCTACCCCCTCTCTCTCTACCCCTCTCTCTCTACCCCCTCTCTCTACCCCCTCTCTCTACCCCTCTCTCTCTACCCCTCTCTCTCTACCCCTCTCTCTCTACCCCCTCTCTCTACCCCCTCTCTCTCTACCCCNTCTCTCTACACCCCCTCTCTCTACCCCTCTCTCTACCCCCCCTCTCTCTACCCCCTCTCTCTACCCCCCCTCTCTCTACACCCTCTCTCTACCCCCCTCTCCTACGACGCACCGCACCGCACTGAGTCACTAATTTGAGGCTGAGTCGACTCAGTGGAGGCCCAGGACCGGTTTCAGACGATCGCCACCGGCTGTTGGGTCTGGCCGTGAGTGGAATCGAACTCGGGCACGCCCTCATAGGCGCTGCTGCTCGCTAAACAGCACTTGCCCCTACAGTCTGTTGCAGGCTACACGGGGACCTTTATCTTTGTGTGGGGGGTTGGTGGACTTGCCGATGACCGGTACCAGCGATGTGGTGGTGCTGGCCACCCACCCACACCCACAGACGCTGCTGCTGCTGCTACTCGCTTAACAGCACTTGCCCCAAAGACAGTCAGAGGCTACGCGGGGAACCTTTGTAGATGCGTCGTCTGCGGAGTTGTGGCCGATTCTTCAATTTNCAATATCGATGAGACGGAGGGGAGGGGGTGAGTGGTGGGTGGTGGTGGGTTGGTGGTGGNTGGGGGTTGGTGGGTGGGTGGGTGGTGGNTGGGTGGTGGGTGGGGGTTGGTGGGTGGGTGGGTGGGGGATGGTGGGTGGAGATGGAATGATGCAGATCACTGCCCGCCGGTTATTAAAACCATCACCCACCACCACCACCACCACACCACCACCCCACCACCCACCATACACCACCACACCACCACCCACCACACCCACCACCACCCCACCACACCAACCCACCACACCACCACACCACTACACACCACCACACCATACACCACACCACCACCACCCCACCACACACCACCACACNACCACACCACCACCCACCATACACCACCACCACCCCACACACCACCACACCATACACCACCACCCCACCACACCACCACACACCACCCACCACACCACCACCACACCACCACCACACCACCACCCACCACACCACCATACCACCACACCCCACCACCCACCACCACCCCACCACCCCACCACCCACCATCCACCACCCACCACCCCACCACACCACCACCACCCCACCACCACCACCACCACCACACCACCATCACCGCCATCACCACCAACACCCCCGTCACCACCAACACCACCGCCACTACTACCAAGACCACCACCGCCAAAACCAACACCACCACCATCACAATCACTGCCACCATCACCACCGCCATCATCACCACCACCGCCGCCATTGCCACCACCGCCACCACCACCATCACCGGCACCATCATCGCCACCACCGCCACCACCACACCACCACACCACCACACTACCCACCACCACATCACCTACCACCCCACCACCTCACCACACCACCACACCTAGGGGCACCCCCAGTGGCAGCTGTCCCTGTGCATCAGCCTATCAGTAGTAGGGGGTGGTGATGATTGCTGCTGTGTGAGTCTCCTCCACCACCTCCTCCACCTCCACCACCTCCTCCACCTCCTCCTCCTCCACCTCTGCCACCACCTCCACCTCCTCCACCCCCTCATTGTCCACCTCCTCATTGTCCACCTCTAGACGACCTCAGGCGACGTGCAGGCTGCGGTGGAGGCCCGCGTGGAGAAGCGCACCAAGGGGGTCCTCGTGCCCCCGGGTGGACGCCGCCTGCTGGCGCTGCTGGACGACTTGAGCGTGCCGGCGCGCGACGCCTCGGGCTCGCGCCCGCCGCACGAACTGCTGCGCCAGTGGCTGGACTACGGCTTCTGGTACGACCGGCGCAGGCAGAGCGCCAGCTTCGTCAAGGTGAGGACAACGCCGGCGCCGGCAGCCTAATCGGCACCATCACCACTGCCATCGCCACCTCCGCTACCGCTACGCCATCACCACCACCACCGCCGCTACCACCACCGCCATCGCCACTGCCATCGCCACCACGACCGCCATCACCACTGCCACCTCCACCACCACTACCGCCACCACCACCACCACTGCCACCACCGCTACCGCGACGACCGCCGACGCCACCACGACCACCATCACCAGCACCACCGCCACCACCACTACCGCCACCACCACCACCACCACTGCCACCACCGCTACCGCGACGACCGCCGACGCCACCACGACCACCATCACCAGCACCACCGCCACCACCACTACCGCCACCACCACCACCACTGCCACCACCGCTACCGCGACGACCGCCGACGCCACCACGACCACCATCACCACTGCCACCCCACCACCACTACCGCCACCACCACCACCACTGCCATCACTGCCACCACCGCTACCGCGACGACCGCCGACGCCACCACGACCACCATCACCAGCACCACCGCCACCACCACTACCGCCACCACCACCACCACTGCCACCACCGCTACCGCGACGACCGCCGACGCCACCACGACCACCATCACCACTGCCACCCCCACCACCACTACCGCCACCACCACTGCCACCACCGCTACCGCGACGACCGCCGACGCCACCACGACCACCATCACCAGCACCACCGCCACCACCACGACCACCATCACCGCTCCCATCGCCACCACCACCACTGCTACCACCACCGCCATCACCACCACCACCGCCATCGCCACCACCGCCACCACCACCACCACCGCCACCTCCACCGCCACCACCAGCACCACCGCCACCACCGCCACCACCGCCACCACCACCACCCAATGCATCTACCTTCCCCGCCGCGTCCTCCACACGACCCCCCGTTGCCCCCCCCGTCTACCCCAGCCCCCCCCAGGCCCCCCCCCTCTCCGTTCACCGCCCCCCCCCCCACGGATCCCATTAGATCGAGTTCGCGTCAAACGCCAGCGTGCGCTTCGCTGCATCGCCCCTGGCGGATGTGGGTGGCAGGGGGGTGGGGCTGACGGGGGGGGGCTGGTGGAGGGGGGGTGCAGGGGGGGCTAGGGGAGGGGGGGCTAGGGGAGGGGGGCCACTCAGCGCCAGCCAAATTGAGGGCAGCGCTGACTGGCAGGGGAAGACTCTGAGCACGGTCACGCCGGGGACAATGGGGTAGCCTGGGTCTGTGTGTGAGTCTGTGTGGGGTCTCTGTGTGAGTCTGTGGGTCTCTGTGTGTGTGTGTGGGGTCTCTGTGTGTGTGTGGGGGGGGTCTGTGTGATTCTGTGGGTTTCTGTGTGTGTGGGTCTCTGTGTGAGTGGTCTCTTTGTGAGTCTGTGGGTCTCTGTGTGTGTGTGTGGGTCTCTGTGTGTGAGTCTGTGGGTCTCTGTGTGTGTGTGGGGGTCTCTGTGTGAGTCTGTGGGTCTCTGTGGGAGTCTGTGTGTCTCTGTGTGTCTCTGTGTGAATCTGTGGGTCTCTGTGTGAGTCTGTGGGTCTTTGTGTGAGTCTATGGGTCTCTGTGTGAGTCTGTGGGTCTCTGTGTGAGTCTGTGGTCTCTGTGTGAGTCTGTGGGTCTCTGTGTGAGTCTGTGGGTCTCTGTGTGAGTCGGTGGGTCTCTGTGTGTGAGTCTGTGGGTCTCTGTGTGAGTGGGTCTCTGTGTGAGTCTGTGGGTCTGTGTGAGTCTGTGGGTGTCTGTGTGAGTCTCAGGGTCTCTGTGTGAGTCTATTGGTCTGTATCAGTCTGTGGGTGTCTGTGTGTGAGTCTCTGGGTGTCTTTGTATGAGTCTGTGGGTGTCTGTGTGAGTCTCAGGGTCTCTGTGTGAGTCTGTGGGTCTCTGCGTGAGTCTGTGGGTGTCTCTGTATGAGTCTGTGGGTGTCTGTGTGAGCCCCTACCAAAGTATGCACCTATTCACGCACCCATCCAACCAATCACCGAGCCACCCACCAACCTCCCTACCTCCCTACCAAGCCTCCTATTCAACCATCTCCTACCCATCGATCCGCTGAACCCAACCCAACCACCACCCACCCAGCCACCCACCCACCCACCCAGCCACCCACCCAGCCACTCACCCACCCAGCCACCCACCCACCCAGCCACCCACCCACTCACCCAGCCACCCACCCACCCAGCTACCCACCCAGCCACCCACCCACCCATCCACCCAGCCACCCACCCAGCCACCCACCCATCCACCCAGCCACCTACCCAGCCACCCACCCACCTACCCAGCCACCCACCCAGCCACCCACCTACCCAGCCACCCACCCAGCCACCCACCCAGCCACCCACCCAGCCACCCACCCAGCCACCCACCCACCCACCCAGCCACCCACCCAGCCACCCAGCCACCCACCCAGCCACCCTGCCACCCACCCAGCCACCCACCCAGCCACCCACCCACCCAGCCACCCACCCACCCAGCCACCCACCCAGCCACCCACCCACCCACCCAGCCACCCACCCAGCCACCTACCCAGCCACCCACCCAGCCACCCACCCAGCCACCCAGCCACCCACCCAGCCACCCACCCAGCCACCCACCCACCACCTACCCAGCCACCCACCCAGCCACCCACCCAGCCACCTACCCACCCACCCACCCAGCCACCCACCCAGCCACCCACCCACCCACCCAGCCACCTACCCAGCCACCCACCCAGCCACCTACCCACCCAGCCACCTACCCACCCACCCACCCAGCCAATCCACCCAGCCACCTACCCAGCCACCCACCCAGCCACCCACCACCCAGCCACCCACCACCCAGCCACCCAGCCACCCACCCACCCAGCCACCCACCCACCCAGCCACCCAGCCACCTACCCACCCACCCACCCAGCCACCTAACCACCCACCCAGCCACCCACCCAGCCACCTACCCAGCCACGCACCCAGCCACCTACCCAGCCACCCACCCAGCCACCTACCCAGCCACCTACCCAGCCACCCACCCAGCCACCTACCCACCCACCCACCCAGCCACCTACCTACCCACCCAGCCACCCACCCAGCCACCCACCCACCCACCCACCACCCAGCCACCCACCCAGCCACCCACCCACCACCCAGCCATCCACCCACCACCCAGCCACCCACCCACCACCCAGCCACCCACCCAGCCACCCACCCAGCCACCTACCCACCCACCCACCAGCCACCTACCCACGCACCCAGCCACCCACTCACCCACCCACCCACTCACCCAGCCACCTACCCAGCCACCCACCCACACAGCCACCCACCCACCCAGCCACCTACCTACCACCCACCCACACAGCCACCCACCTACCTACATTCGTGACCATCTACTCAGCTAGCAACCCAAGTCACCCACGTAACCCACAGGAATGCCCCCCCCCCCGTATCCATCTCTCGCCTCTCTCCCCCTCTCTCTGTTTTCTTTTACGATCAGTGGAAGAAGAAGATGTTCGGTGCAGTCGGCACTTGCTTCGTTCATCATTTACTTGTTTTTGGGGTTTTTTATGCTTTGTGTTTAAATGTAACATTTCTAGAAAGATGTAATGCTCTGCTCTCCTTACCCCTTTCCCTCTCTCTACCCCTCTTTCTACCCCCCCCCACCACCACCACCACCCCCCCACCACCCCCCCACCACCCCCCACCACCACTCCACCCCACCACCCCCCNACCACCACTCCCCCCCCACACTCCCCCCACCACTGCCCCCACCAACCCACCACCACCCCCCACCACCACCTCCCCACCACCCCCCACCCCCCCCACCACCCCCCACCACCCCCCCNACCACCCCCCACCACTCCCCCCACCCACCCCCCCACCACCCCCACCACCACCACCCCCCCCCAGGACATGTACTTGCTGGGGGCGATGGGACCGCCGGTGGGGGCCGCACGGACATCTCCCCCCGACTGCAGAGTCGCTTCAACGTCATCAACGTCACCTTCCCCACGGTGAGGGGGGGGCGGGGGGTGGGGTAGGGGGTAGGTGGGGGGGGAGGGGGGTGGGGGGTGGGGGGGTGGGGGTAGGGGGGTAGGTGGGGGGGGGGGGGCAGGGGGTGGGGGCGTGGGGTAGGGGGAGCGGGGGAGGGATGGCGTCACGTGACGCGACCCTTGTAGTGTATAGTGTAGTGTGTAGTGTAGTGTATAGTGTAGTGTGTATAGTGTGTTGTAGTGTATAGTGNAGTGTATAGTGTAGTGTGTAATGTAGTGTATATGTAGTGTGTATAGTGTAGTGTATAGTGTAGTGTGTATAGTAGTAGTGTGTAGTGTAGTGTGTAGTGTAGTGTAGTGTATAGTGTAGTGTGTAGTGTAGTGCTTAGTGTAGTGTAGTGTAGTGTATAGTGTAGTGTGTTGTGTGTAGTGTATAGTGTAGTAGTGTATAGTGTAGTGTGTAGTGTGTGTATAGTGTAGTGTATAGTGCGGTGTAGTGTATCGTAGTGTATAGTGTATTATGGTGTGCAGTGTAGTGTATAGTGTAGTGTATAGTGTATTACAAACACCACAACCACCACAACAACAACCACTCACCCTCGGCTCCTCTCTCTCTCTGTCTCGCTCTCTCTCGCTCAGAACGAGCAAATCTCCGGCATCTTCGGCACGCTGCTCAGCCAGAAGCTGCAGGACTTCGATGAGTAGTGTAGTGTGTAGTGTAGTGTATAGTAGTGTAGTGTATAGTGTAGTGTATACTAGTGTATAGTGTAGTGTATAGTAGTAGTATAGTAGTGTAGTGTATAGTAGTGTATAGTGTAGTGTGTAGTTTATAGTGTAGTGTATAGTGTAGTGTATAGTAGTGTAGTAGTGTATTGTAGTGTATAGTGTAGTGTATAGTAGTGTGTATTGTAGTGTATAGTGTAGTGTATAGTGTAGTGTATAGTAGTGTAGTGTATAGTGTAGTGTATAGTGTAGTGTATAGTGTAGTGTATCGTGCGGTGTAGTGTATCGTAGTGTGTAGTGTATTATGGTGTATAGTGTAGTGTATAGTGTAGTGTATAGTGTATTATAGTGTAGTGTATAGATTACATACACCACAACAACAAACACTCACCTTCGGCTCCTCTCTCTCTCTCGCTCAGAACGAGCAAATCTCCGGCATCTTCGGCGCGCTGCTCAGCCAGAAGCTGCAGGACTTCGATGAGGAGGTGAGGCCTCTGGCGAGCGTGGCGACGGCAGCCACCGTGCAGCTGTACGGAGCCGTCGTGGCACGCTTCCTGCCAACGCCGAACAAGACCCACTACCTCTTCAACCTCAGGGACATCTCCAAGGTGATGTTATCATCATCAGCATCATCAGCAGCATCATCATCATCAGCATCATCAACATCATCATTTGCAGTAGGATCATCAGCAGTAGGATCCACTACCTCTTCAACCTCAGGAACATCTCCAAGGTGATGTTATCATCATCAGCATCATCAGCAGCATCATCATCATCAGCATCATCAACATCATCATTTGCAGTAGGATCATCAGCAGTAGGATCCACTACCTCTTCAACCTCAGGGACATCTCCAAGGTGATTTAGTCAGCAGCAGCAGCATCTATCAGCAGTAGCATCATCATCAGCAATAGCAGCAGCATCATCATCAGCATCATCATCAGCATCATCATCAGCAGTGAGATGGCGCTGTGATAGTGCCGTGGTGATGGTGATGATGGTGGTGATGGTGTGATGATGATGATGGTGGTGATGGTGTGGTGATGATGATGGTGGTGATGATGGTGATGGTGGATGATGATGATGATGATGGTGGTGATGATGGTGGTGGTGGTGATGATGGTGCTAGTGATGGTGGTGATGATGATGATGGTGGTGATGGTACTAGTGATGGTGGTACTAGTGATGGTGATGATGGTGGTGATGGTACTAAAGATGGTGGTGATGGTGGTATTAGTGATGGTGATGATGATGGTGGTGATGGTGGTGATGGTGGTGATGGTGGTGATGATGTTGCTGGTGATGGTGGTGATGGATGGTGATGATGATGGTGATGATGATGGTGGTGATGGTAGTGATGGTGTTGATGATGATGGTGATGATGATGATGGTGGTGATGATGATGGTGGTGGTGGTGATGGTGGTGATGGTGGTGATGGTGGTGATGATGATGATGGTGGTGATGGTACTAGTGATGGTGGTGATGATGGTGATGATGGTAGTGATGGTGGTGTAGGTGATGATGATGGTGGTGATGGTGATGATGATGGTGATGGTGGTGATAATGATGATGGTGGTGATGGTACTAGTGATGGTGGTGATGGTACTAGTGATGATGATGATGGTGGTGGTGATGGTACTAGTGATGGTGGTGATGGTACTAGTGATGGTACTAGTGATGGTACTAGTGATGATGGTACTAGTGATGATGGTGGTGATGGTACTATGATGGTGATGGTGGTGATGTGGTGGTGATGGTGATGATGATGAAGGTGATGGTGATGATGATGGTGGTGATGGTACTAGTGATGATGGTGATGGTGATGATGGTGATGGTACTAGTGGTGGTGATGATGGTGATGGTACTAGTGATGATGTGATGGTGGTGATGGTACTAGTGATGGTGGTGATGGTGGTGATGGTACTAGTGATGATGGTGATGGTGGTGATGGTGGTGGTGATGATGATGATGGTGGTGATGGTACTAGTGATGGTGATGATGGTGGTGATGGTGGTGATGATGGTGATGGTGGTGATGGTGGTGCTAGTGATGATGATGATAGTGATGATGATGGTGGTGATGGTAGTGATGATGGTGATGGTGGTGATGGTACTAGTGATGGTGATGATGGTGATGGTACTAATGGTGATGATGATGATGGTACTAGTGATGGTGATGATGGTGGTGGTGATGGTGGTGATGTTGGTGCAGGTCTTCCAGGGATGCTGCGCGCTCACAAGGAGTCGCACGACAGCAGGGCGAGCGTCGCCAGGCTCTGGGTGCACGAATGTTTCAGGTGAGCGGCAGTCCGGCCTCACCAACACCACCAACACCACCAACACCACCACCACCACCACCACCACCACCACACCATCAACAACACCACCAACCTCACCAACACCACCACCACCATCAACAACACCACCAACACCACCACTACTACTACTACCACTACTACTACCACTACTACTACTACCACTACTACTACCACTACTACTACACTACTACCACCACTACTACTACTACTACNACCACTACTACACCACTACTACACTACCACNACCACCTACACCACCACTACCACTACTACACTACACTACTACCACACACTACTACTACNACCACTACTACTACCACTACTACACACTACTACTACACTACTACTACTACTAACTACTACTACACTATACACCACTACTACTACTACACNACTACTACTACTACTACCACTACTACTAACANTACTACTAACCACTACNACTANTACTACTANTACACTACACCACNACACTAACACTACACTACCACTACTACTACTACTATACTACTANCACTACTACCACTACTACTACCACNACTACTACTACCACTACTACTACCACTACTACTACTGCCACTGACGATGCCTGCGGCTGCCCCAGGTGTTCTCCGACCGCCTGGTGGATGAGCGCGACACCGAGGCCTTCACGGGCTGCTGAGCGAGCAGCTCGCCGCCACATTCGACCTCACCTACCACAACCTGTGCCCAGCCGGCAGCCGCCCATCTTCGGTGGGTTGTTGGTGGTGGTGCGGTGGTGGTGCGGTGCGGCGGTGGTGGTGCGGTGGTGGTACGGTGCGGTGGTGGTGCGGTAGTGTGGAGCGGTGATGGTGCGGTGTGGTGGTGGTGGTGCTGTGGTGGTGGTGCGGTGTGGGGGTAGTTGCAGTGCGGTGGTGGTGGTTGCGATGGTGGTTGTGGTGCGGTGGTGGTGCGGTGGTAATTGTGGTGCGGCGGTGGTGGTTGTGGTGCGGTGGTGGTGGTGCAGTGGTGGTTGTGGTACGGTGATGGTGCAGTGGTGGTGCGGTGGTGGTGGTGTGGTGGTGCGTGGTGGTGCGGTGGTGGTGGTGCGCACGGCGGATTGTGGACAGCCGAACAGTTGGCATCTGACTGGCGCCTGTGAAGGCCGCCACTGTGTCACACCAGGAGGGGGTGGGTTTGCCGGCACCACCACCGCTGGTGCCGCTCATCGGCAAGTCCACCAAACCCCCACACACACAAAGACAAAGATAAAGGTCCCCGTGTAGCCTGTAACAGTCAGCTTGGGGCAAGTGCTGTTAGCGAGCGCCTGTTAAGGCCGGCACGGTGGAACACCAGGAGGGGGTGGGTTTGCCGGCACCACCACGCCGCTGGTGCCGCTCATCGGCAAGTCCAACAAACCCCCCCCCCACACACACAAAGATAAAGGTCCCCCGTGTAGCCTGTAACAGTCAGGTTGGGGCAAGTGCTGTTAGCGAGCACCTGTGAAGGCCGGAACCGGGACCCAGGTGCCTCCTCCCTAGGTCGACTCGGCCTCAAACGAGTCCCCGGTGCGTGTGGGCGTGGTGTGGACGGTCACCCACGTCCGCCGCGTGCCAAAGCGCCGGCCTTCGTAGGTGATGGCGAGCGGCACTTGCCCCGACCTGTCTGTGCAGGCTATACGGGGGATCTTTGTCTGTTTGTGCAGCAGCCAGGAGCACCCACGCACAACGCCCCACTGACCATCTGACCACCACCCTGACCATCTGACCACCACCCTGACCATCTGACCACCACTCTGACCATCTGACCACCACTCTGACCATCTGACCACCACCCTGACCATCTGACCACCACTCTGACCATCTGACCACCACCCTGACCATCTGACCACCACTCTGACCATCTGACCACCACTCTGACCATCTGACCACCACTCTGACCATCTGACCACCACCCTGACCATCTGACCACCACTCTGACCATCTGACCACCACCCTGACCATCTGACACCACTCTGACCATCTGACCACCACCCTGACCATCTGACCACCACTCTGACCATCTGACCACCACCCTGACCATCTGACCACCACCCTGACCATCTGACCACCCCCCTGACCATCTGACCACCACTCTGACCATCTGACCACCCTCTGACCACCACCCTGACCATCTGACCACCACTCTGACCATCTGACCACCACTCTGACCACCACTCTGACCATCTGACCACCACCCTGACCATCTGACCACCACTCTGACCATCTGACCACCACTCTGACATCTGACCACCACCCTGACCATCTGACCACCACTCTGACCATCTGACCACCACCCTGACCATCTGACCACCACTCTGACCATCTGACCACCACTCTGACCACCACCCTGACCATCTGACCACCACTCTGACCATCTGACCACCACCCTGACCATCTGACACCACTTTGACCATCTGACCACCACTCTGACCATCTGACCACCAATCTGACCATCTGACAACCACTCTGACCATCTGACCACCACTCTGACCACCACCCTGACCATCTGACCACCACTCTGACCATCTGACCACCACCCTGACCATTTGACCACCACTTTGACCATCTGACCACCACTCTGACCATCTGACCACCACTTTGACCATCTGACCACCACTCTGACCACCACCCTGACCATCTGACCACCACTCTGACCATCTGACCACCACCCTGACCATTTGACCACCACTCTGACCATCTGACCACCACTCTGACCACCACTCTGACCATCTGACCACCACCCTGACCATCTGACCACCACTCTGACCACCACTCTGACCATCTGACCACCACTTTGACCATCTGTCCACCACTCTGACCATCTGACCACCACTCTGACCATCTGACCACCACTCTGACCACCACTCTGACCATCTGACCACCACCCTGACCATCTGACCACCACTCTGACCATCTGACCACCACTCTGACCATCTGACCACCACTCTGACCATCTGACCACCACTCTGACCACCACTCTGACCATCTGACCACCACCCTGACCATCTGACCACCACTCTGACCACCACTCTGACCATCTGACCACCACCCTGACCATCTGACCACCACTCTGACCATCTGACCACCACTCTGACCATCTGACCACCACTCTGACCATCTGACCACCACTCTGACCATCTGACCACCACCCTGACCATCTGACCACCACTCTGACCATCTGACCACCACTCTGACCATCTGACCACCACCCTGACCATCTGACCACCACCCTGGCCATCTGACCACCACTCTGACCATCTGACCACCACTCTGACCATCTGACCACCACCCTGACCATCTGACCACCACTCTGACCATCTGACCACCACTCTGACCATCTGACCACTACTTGACCACCACTCTGACCATCTGACCACCACCCTGACCATCTGACCACCACTGACCATCTGACCACCACTCTGACCATCTGACCACCACCCTGACCATCTGACCACCACTCTGACCACCACTCTGACCATCTGACCACCACTCTGACCATCTGACCACCACCCTGACCATCTGACCACCACCCTGACCATCTGACCACCACTCTGACCATCTGACCACCACTCTGACCATCTGACCACCACTCTGACCATCTGACCACCACTCTGACCACCACCCTGACCATCTGACCACCACCCTGACCATCTGACCACCACCCTGACCATCTGACCACCACTTTGACCATCTGACCACCACTCTGACCATCTGACCACCACTCTGACCATCTGACCACCACCCTGACCATCTGTCCACCACTCTGACCACCACTCTGACCATCTGACACCACCCTGACCATCTGACCACCACTCTGAGCATCTGACCACCACCCTGACCATCTGACCACCACTCTGACCATCTGACCACCACCCTGACCATCTGACCACCACTCTGACCACACCCTGACTATCTGACCACCACTCTGACCACCACTCTGACCATCTGACCACCACTCTGACCATCTGACCACCACTGACCATCTGACCACCACTCTGACCATCTGACCACCACCTTGACCATCTGACAACCACTCTGACCACCACTCTGACCATCTGACCACCACTCTGACCACCACTCTGACCATCTGACCACCACCCTGACCATCTGTCCACCACTCTGACCACCACTCTGACCATCTGACCACCACTCTGACCATCTGACCACCACTCTGACCATCTGACCACCACTCTGACCATCTGACCATCACCCTGACATCTGACCACCACTCTGACCACCACACTGACCATCTGACCACCACTTGACCATCTGACCACCACTTTGACCATCTGACCACCACTCTGACCATCTGACCACCACCCTGACCATCTGACCACCACTCTGACCATCTGACCACCACTCTGACCATCTGACCACCACTCTGACCATCTGACCACCACTCTGACCATCTGACCACCACTCTGACCATCTGACCACCACCCTGACCATCTGTCCACCACTCTGACCACCACTCTGACCATCTGACCACCACCCTGACCATCTGACCACCACTCTGACCACCACTCTGACCATCTGACCACCACCCTGACCATCTGACCACCACTCTGACCACCACTCTGACCATCTGACCACCACCCTGACCATCTGACCACCACTCTGACCCCCACTCTGACCATCTGACCACCACTCTGACCATCTGACCACCACTGACCATCTGACCACCACTCTGACCATCTGACCACCACCCTGACCATCTGACCACCCTCTGACCACCACTCTGACCATCTGACCACCACTCTGACCATCTGACCACCACCCTGACCATCTGACCACCACCCTGACCATCTGACCACCACCCTGACCATCTGACCACCACTCTGACCATCTGACCACCACTCTGACCATCTGACCACCACCCTGACCATCTGTCCACCACTCTGACCACCACTCTGACCATCTGACCACCACCCTGACCATCTGACCACCACTCTGACCACCACTCTGACCATCTGACCACCACCCTGACCATCTGACCACCACTCTGACCACCACTCTGACCATCTGACCACCACCCTGACCATCTGACCACCACTCTGACCACCACTCTGACCATCTGACCACCACCCTGACCATCTGACCACCACTCTGACCACCACTCTGACCATCTGACCACCACCCTGACCATCTGACCACCACTCTGACCCCCACTCTGACCATCTGACCACCACTCTGACCATCTGACCACCACTGACCATCTGACCACCACTCTGACCATCTGACCACCACCTGACCATCTGACCACCACTCTGACCACCACTCTGACCATCTGACCACCACTCTGACCATCTGACCACCACCCTGACCATCTGACCACCACCCTGACCACCACTCTGACCATCTGACCACCACTCTGACCATCTGACCACCACCCTGACCATCTGACCACCACTCTGACCACCACCCTGACCATCTGACCACCACTCTGACCATCTGACCACCACTCTGACCATCTGACCACCACTCTGACCATCTGACCACCACTCTGACCATCTGACCACCACCCTGACCATCTGACCACCACTCTGACCATCTGACCACCACTCTGACCATCTGACCACCACTCTGACCATCTGACCACCACCCTGACCATCTGACACCACTCTGACCATCTGACCACCACTCTGACCATCTGACCACCACCCTGACCATCTGACCACCACTCTGACCATCTGACCACCACTCTGACCATCTGACCACCACCCTGACCATCTGACCACCACCCTGACCATCTGACCACCACTCTGACCATCTGACCACCACTCTGACCATCTGACTACCACTCTGACCATCTGACCACCACACTGACCATCTGACCACCACACTGACCATCTGACCACCACTCTGACCATCTGACTACCACTCTGACCATCTGACCACCACTCTGACCATCTGACCACCACACTGACCATCTGACCACCACTCTGACCATCTGACCACCACTCTGACCATCTGACCACCACTCTGACCATCTGACCACCACTCTGACCATCTGACCACCACTCTGACCACCACTCTGACCATCTGACCACCACTCTGACCACCACTCTGACCATCTGACCACCACTCTGACCATCTGACCACCACCCTGACCATCTGACCACCACTATGACCATCTGACCACCACTCTGACCATCTGACCACCACTCCGACCACCACACTGACCATCTGACTACCACTATGACCATCTGACCACCACTCTGACCATCTGACCACCACTCCGACCACCACACTGACCATCTGACTACCACTCTGACCATCTGACCACCACCCTGACCATCTGACCACCACTCCGACCACCACACTGACCATCTGACCACCACTCTGACCATCTGACCACCACCCTGACCATCTGACCCTCTGACCACCACTCTGACCCTCTGACCCAATGACCCCCCACGTTGTGCAGGAGACTTCATGCGGGAGGGGTGTATGAGGACATCACGGACTTCCAAGCGCTGCGGGTTTTCATGGAGCAGCAGCTGGAGGATTACAACCGGAGTCCCGGCGCGTTGCCCATGAGCCTCACGCTGTTTCGTGACGCCATCGAGCACGGTGGGCGGGCACGGATACACCCACATACACCCACATACACACACATACACACACATACACACACATACACACACATACACATACACACACATACACACACCTGCACCCACATACACCCACATACACCTAATACACACACATACACCTACATACACATACACCTACATACACCCACATACATCTACATACACCTACATACACCTACATACACCCACATACATCTACATACACCTACATACACCCACATACACCCACATACACACACATACACCTACATACACCCACATACATCTACATACACCTACATACACACACATACATCTACATACACCCACATACACCTACATACACACACATACACCTGCATACACATACACCTACATACACACACATACACCTACATACACCTACATACACCCACATACACCCACATACACACATCACACACCTGCACCCACATACACCTACATACACACACATACACCTGCATACACCTGCATACACCTACATACNCTACATACACCTACATATACCTACATACACCTACATACACACACATACACCCGCACCCACATACACCCACATACACCCACATACACCTACATACACCTACATACACCCACATACACCCACATACACCCACATACACCTACATACACACACATACACCCACATACACCGCACACACATACACCACATACACCCACATACACCTACATACACATACATACACCCACATACACTGCACACACATACACCCACATACACCCACATACACCCACATACACCTACATACACACACATACACCCACATACACCCACATACACCTACATACACCTACACCCACATACACCCACATACACCCATACACCCACATACACCTACATACATACACACACATACACCCACATACACCTACATACACCCACATACACCCACATACACCTGCACACACATACACCCATACACCCACTACACCACATACACCTACATACATACACCCACATACACCCACATACACCTACATACACCCACATACACCCGCACCCACATACACCTACATACACCTACACCCACATACACCTACATACACACACATACACCCACATACACCCACATACACCCACATACACCCACATACACCCACCTACACCTACATACACCTACATACACCCACATACACCTGCACACACATACACCTACATACACCCGCACCCACATACACCTACATACACACACATACACCCACATACACCTGCACACACATACACCCACATACACCCACATACACCTACATACACACACATACACCACATACACCTGCACACACATACACCTACATACACCTACACCCATACACCCACATACACCTACATACACCCACATACACCTACATACCACACATACACACACATACACCCATCCACATACACTCACAAACACCACCCTGCACCACTTCCACTCCACCCACATACACCAAACTCCACCCACCTGCACCCACCTCCACCAAACTCCACCTCCACCCACCTCCACCTGCACCCACGTACACCCACATACACCTCACATCCACCCACATACACCCACCACATACACCCACCACATACACCCACCATACACTCACCTGCACCCACATACACCCACCACATACACCACCCCACTACACTCACCTGCACCCACATAACCTCCACCCACATACACCACCTGCACCCACCCACATACACCTACATACATCTCCACCCACCTCCACCCACCTGCACCACCTACACCCACCTCCACCAACTCCACCTCCACCCCTGCACCTTCACCCACCTCCACCCTTATACACCTCCACCAAACTCCACCTCCACCACCTCCACCCACCTCCACCTCCACCGTGATGATGATGAGAGAGACACGCAGACTCCAAATATACAGAG
>WFAB01003171.1:0-20141 GCA_018977245.1 Lethenteron camtschaticum | reverse complement strand
TGTGTGATGAGTCTGTGGGTCTCTGCGTGGTGAGTCTATGGGGTCTCTGTGTGATGAGTCTGGTGGGTCTCTGGCGTGGTGAGTCTGTGGGTCTCTGTGTGATGAGTCTATGGGTCTCTGTGTGATGAGTCTATGGGTCTCTGATGTTGTGGTGAGGTCTGTGGGGTTCTCTGTGTGATGAGTCTGTGGGTCTCTGTGTGATGAGTCTATGGGTCTCTGGTGTGGTGAGTCTGTGGGTCTCTGTGTGATGAGTCCATGGGTCTCTGTGTGAGTGAGTCTATCGGTCTCTGTGTGATGAGTCTATGGGTCTCTGTGTGATAAGTATATGGGTCTTTGTGTGATGAGTCTATGGGTCTCTGTGTGGTGAGTCTATGGGTCTCTGCGTGATGAGTCTATGGGTCTCTGTGTGCTGAGTCTATGGGTCTCTGTGTGATGAGTCTATGGGTCTCTGAGTGATGAGTCTGTGGGTCTCTGTGTGATGAGTCTATGAGTCTCTGTGTAGTGAGTCTATGGGTCTCTGTGTGTGTCTATGGGTCTCTGTGTGATGAGTCTATGGGTCTCTGTGTGATGAGTCTGTGGGGTCTCTGAGTGAGTCTATGAGTCTCTGTGTAGTGAGTCTATGGGTCTCTGTGTGATGAGTCTATGAGTCTCTGTGTGTGTCTATGGGTCTCTGTGTGGTGAGTCTATGTGTCTCTGTGTGAGTGAGTCTATGGGTCTCTATGGTGAGTTTATGGGTCTCTGTGGTGAGTCTATGGGTCTCTGTGTGGTGAGTCTATGGGTCTCTGTGTGGTGAGTCTATGGGTCTATGTGTGATGAGTCTATGGGTCTCTGTGTGATGAGTCTATAGGTCTCTGAGTGAGTCTATGGGTCTCTGAGTGAGTCTGTGGGTCTCTGTGTGATGAGTCTAAGGGTCTCTGTGTGATGAGTCTATGGGTCTCTGTGTGATGAGTCTATGGGTCTCTGAGTGAGTCTATGGGTCTCTGAGTGAGTCTGTGGGTCTCTGTGTGATGAGTCTATGGGTCTCTGTGTGATGAGTCTATGGGTCTCTGAGTGAGTCTATGGGTCTCTGTGTGATGAGTCTATGGGTCTCTGAGTGAGTCTATGGGTCTCTGTGTGGTGAGTCTATGGGTCTCTGAGTGAGTCTATGGGTCTCTGCGTGATGATTCTATGGGTCTCTGAGTGAGTCTGTGGGTCTCTGCGTGATGAGTCTATGAGTCTCTGAGTGAGTCTATGGCTCTCTGTGTGAGTGAGTCTATGGGTCTCTCTGTGAGTGCGTCTATGGGTCTCTGAGTGATGAGTCTGTGGGTCTCTGAGTGTGTGTCTATGGGTCTCTGTGTGATGAGTCTATGGGTCTCTGTGTGAGTGAGTCTATGGGTCTCTGTGTGTGTGTCTATGGGTCTCTGTGTGATGAGTCTATGGGTCTCTGTGTGAGTGAGTCTATGGGTCTCTGTGTGTGTGTCTATGGGTCTCTGTGTGATGAGTCTATGGGTCTCTGTGTGAGTGAGTCTATGGGTCTCTGTGTGTGTGTCTATGGGTCTCTGTGTGTGTGTCTATGGGTCTCTGTGTGAGTGAGTCTATGAGTCTCTGTGTGTGTGTCTATGGGTCTCTGTGTGATGAGTCTATGGGTCTCTGTGTGTGTCAATGGGTCTCTGGGTGGTGAGTCTCTGTGTGGTGAGTCTATGGGTCTCTGTGTGGTGAGTCTATGGGTCTCTGTGTGGTGAGTCTATGGGTCTCTGTGTGGTGAGTCTATGGGTCTCTGCGTGATGAGTCTGTGGGTCTCTGTGTGGTGAGTCTATGGGTCTCTGCGTGATGAGTCTGTGGGTCTCTGTGTGATGAGTCTATGGGTCTCTGTGTGAGGAGTCTATGGGTCTCTGTGTGGTGAGTCTATGGGTCTCTGTGTGATGAGTCTATGGGTCTCTGTGTGGTGAGTCTATGGGTCTCTGAGTGGTGAGTCTATGGGTCTCTGTGTGATGAGTCTATGGGTCTCTGTGTGATGAGTCTATGGGTCTCTGAGTGATGAGTCTATGGGTGTCTGGGTGATGAGTCTATGGGTGTCTGGGTGACGAGTCTATGGGTCTCTGTGTGATGAGTCTATGGGTCTCTGTGTGGTGAGTCTATGGGTATCTGTGTGGTGAGTCTATGGGTCTCTGTGTGGTGAGTCTATGGGTCTCTGTGTGATGAGTCTATGGGTCTCTGTGTGGTGAGTCTATGGGTCTCTGAGTGGTGAGTCTATGGGTCTCTGTGTGATGAGTCTATGGGTCTCTGTGTGATGAGTCTATGGGTCTCTGAGTGATGAGTCTATGGGTGTCTGGGTGATGAGTCTATGGGTGTCTGGGTGACGAGTCTATGGGTCTCTGTGTGATGAGTCTATGGGTCTCTGTGTGGTGAGTCTATGGGTCTCTGAGTGGTGAGTCTATGGGTCTCTGAGTGATGAGTCTATGGGTGTCTGGGTGATGAGTCTATGGGTCTCTGTGTGATGAGTCTATGGGTCTCTGTGTGGTGAGTCTATGGGTCTCTGTGTGATGAGTCTATGGGTCTCTGAGTGATGAGTCTATGGGTCTCTGTGTGAGTCTATGGGTCTCTGTGTGATGAGTCTATGGGTCTCTGTGTGGTGAGTCTATGGGTCTCTGTGTGGTGAGTCTATGGGTCTCTGTGTGATGAGTCTATGGGTCTCTGTGTGGTGAGTCTATGGGTCTCTGTGTGATGAGTCTATGGGTCTCTGTGTGATGAGTCTATGGGTCTCTGAGTGATGAGTCTATGGGTGTCTGGGTGATGAGTCTATGGGTGTCTGGGTGACGAGTCTATGGGTCTCTGTGTGATGAGTCTATGGGTCTCTGTGTGGTGAGTCTATGGGTATCTGTGTGGTGAGTCTAAGGGTCTCTGTGTGATGAGTCTATGGGTGTCTGGGTGACGAGTCTATGGGTCTCTGTGTGGTGAGTCTATGGGTCTCTGTGTGATGAGTCTATGGGTCTTTGTGTGATGAGTCTGTGGGTCTCTGCGTGGTGAGTCTATGGGTCTCTGTGTGATGAGTCTGTGGGTCTCTGCGTGGTGAGTCTGTGGGTCTCTGTGTGATGAGTCTATGGGTCTCTGTGTGATGAGTCTATGGGTCTCTGTGTGGTGAGTCTGTGGGTCTCTGTGTGATGAGTCTGTGGGTCTCTGTGTGATGAGTCTATGGGTCTCTGTGTGGTGAGTCTGTGGGTCTCTGTGTGATGAGTCCATGGGTCTCTGTGTGAGTGAGTCTATCGGTCTCTGTGTGATGAGTCTATGGGTCTCTGTGTGATAAGTATATGGGTCTTTGTGTGATGAGTCTATGGGTCTCTGTGTGGTGAGTCTATGGGTCTCTGCGTGATGAGTCTATGGGTCTCTGTGTGCTGAGTCTATGGGTCTCTGTGTGATGAGTCTATGGGTCTCTGAGTGATGAGTCTGTGGGTCTCTGTGTGATGAGTCTATGAGTCTCTGTGTAGTGAGTCTATGGGTCTCTGTGTGTGTCTATGGGTCTCTGTGTGATGAGTCTATGGGTCTCTGTGTGATGAGTCTGTGGGTCTCTGAGTGAGTCTATGAGTCTCTGTGTAGTGAGTCTATGGGTCTCTGTGTGATGAGTCTATGAGTCTCTGTGTGTGTCTATGGGTCTCTGTGTGGTGAGTCTATGGGTCTCTGTGTGAGTGAGTCTATGGGTCTCTATGGTGAGTTTATGGGTCTCTGTGGTGAGTCTATGGGTCTCTGTGTGGTGAGTCTATGGGTCTCTGTGTGGTGAGTCTATGGGTCTATGTGTGATGAGTCTATGGGTCTCTGTGTGATGAGTCTATAGGTCTCTGAGTGAGTCTATGGGTCTCTGAGTGAGTCTGTGGGTCTCTGTGTGATGAGTCTAAGGGTCTCTGTGTGATGAGTCTATGGGTCTCTGTGTGATGAGTCTATGGGTCTCTGAGTGAGTCTATGGGTCTCTGAGTGAGTCTGTGGGTCTCTGTGTGATGAGTCTATGGGTCTCTGTGTGATGAGTCTATGGGTCTCTGAGTGAGTCTATGGGTCTCTGTGTGATGAGTCTATGGGTCTCTGAGTGAGTCTATGGGTCTCTGTGTGGTGAGTCTATGGGTCTCTGAGTGAGTCTATGGGTCTCTGCGTGATGATTCTATGGGTCTCTGAGTGAGTCTGTGGGTCTCTGCGTGATGAGTCTATGAGTCTCTGAGTGAGTCTATGGCTCTCTGTGTGAGTGAGTCTATGGGTCTCTCTGTGAGTGAGTCTATGGGTCTCTGAGTGATGAGTCTGTGGGTCTCTGAGTGTGTGTCTATGGGTCTCTGTGTGATGAGTCTATGGGTCTCTGTGTGAGTGAGTCTATGGGTCTCTGTGTGTGTGTCTATGGGTCTCTGTGTGATGAGTCTATGGGTCTCTGTGTGAGTGAGTCTATGGGTCTCTGTGTGTGTGTCTATGGGTCTCTGTGTGATGAGTCTATGGGTCTCTGTGTGAGTGAGTCTATGGGTCTCTGTGTGTGTGTCTATGGGTCTCTGTGTGTGTGTCTATGGGTCTCTGTGTGAGTGAGTCTATGAGTCTCTGTGTGTGTGTCTATGGGTCTCTGTGTGATGAGTCTATGGGTCTCTGTGTGATGAGTCTATGGGTCTCTGTGTGATGAGTCTATGGGTCTCTGTGTGATGAGTCTATGGGTCTCTGCGTAATGAGTCTATGGGTCTCTGTGTGAGTCTATGGGTCTCTGCGTGAGTCTATGGGTCTCTGTGTGGTGAGTCTATGGGTCTCTGAGTGAGTCTATGGGTCTCTGCGTGATGAGTCTATGGGTCTCTGAGTGAGTCTGTGGGTCTCTGCGTGATGAGTCTATGAGTCTCTGAGTGAGTCTATGGCTCTCTGTGTGAGTGAGTCTATGGGTCTTTCTGTGAGTGAGTCTATGGGTCTCTGAGTGATGAGTCTGTGGGTCTCTGAGTGTGTGTCTATGGGTCTCTGTGTGATGAGTCTATGGGTCTCTGTGTGAGTGAGTCTATGGGTCTCTGTGTGTGTGTCTATGGGTCTCTGTGTGATGAGTCTATGGGTCTCTGTGTGAGTGAGTCTATGGGTCTCTGTGTGTGTGTCTATGGGTCTCTGTGTGATGAGTCTATGGGTCTCTGTGTGAGTGAGTCTATGGGTCTCTGTGTGTGTGTCTATGGGTCTCTGTGTGTGTGTCTATGGGTCTCTGTGTGAGTGAGTCTATGGGTCTCTGTGTGTGAGTCTATGGGTCTCTGTGTGATGAGTCTATGGGTCTCTGTGTGATGAGTCTATGGGTCTCTGTGTGATGAGTCTATGGGTCTCTGTGTGATGAGTCTATGGGTCTCTGCGTAATGAGTCTATGGGTCTCTGTGTGAGTCTATGGGTCTCTGCGTGAGTCTATGGGTCTCTGTGTGGTGAGTCTATGGGTCTCTGTGTGGTGAGTCTATGGTTCTGTGTGGTGAGTCTATGGGTCTCTGTGTGAGTGAGTCTATGGGTCTCTGTGTGTGTGTCTATGGGTCTCTGTGTGATGAGTCTATGGGTCTCTGTGTGAGTGAGTCTATGGGTCTCTGTGTGTGTGTCTATGGGTCTCTGTGTGTGTGTCTATGGGTCTCTGTGTGAGTGAGTCTATGGGTCTCTGTGTGTGAGTCTATGGGTCTCTGTGTGATGAGTCTATGGGTCTCTGTGTGATGAGTCTATGGGTCTCTGTGTGATGAGTCTATGGGTCTCTGTGTGATGAGTCTATGGGTCTCTGCGTAATGAGTCTATGGGTCTCTGTGTGAGTCTATGGGTCTCTGCGTGAGTCTATGGGTCTCTGTGTGGTGAGTCTATGGGTCTCTGTGTGGTGAGTCTATGGTTCTGTGTGGTGAGTCTATGGGTCTCTGTGTGGTGAGTCTATGGGTCTCTGTGTGGTGAGTCTATGGTTCTGTGTGGTGAGTCTATGGGTCTCTGTGTGGTGAGTCTATGGGTCTCTGTGTGAGTGAGTCTATGGGTCTCTGTGTGTGTGTCTATGGGTCTCTGTGTGGTGAGTCTATGGGTCTCTGTGTGAGTGAGTCTATGGGTCTCTGTGTGTGCGTTGTACTTCTTTCGCCCCGTACGTTGAGCCAACCGTGCTAATCGACGGTGCACATGTCCATGCTACAGGGCGCCACGTGCACAGGGGTTGGTGGAGCACGCACTGACTCACTCATTGTTGCCCTTCGTCAAGCAGCTGCTCGGCTCGAGGGGACCACCTCTACGACGACAAACATCGGATATTTTATTCCGCTGTGGGTGGTCAACATCGCGGCGTTCATCGCATTGCAAAGAGGCCACGGAAATAAACATAACAACAACCGGTTACCAGCTTTATCATTACATGGCTTTCACTCATCCCCCATTCATTCATTCAATGCACTCATTCAATCCAGTTATTCCCCATTAATTAATTAAATTAATTCAATCCACTCAATCATCATTCATTCATTCAATCCACTTATCTCCCATTCATTCAATCCACTCCTTCACTATTCATTCAATCCACTCATTCCCTATTCATTCATTCAATACACTCATTCAATCCACCCATTCCCCACTCATTCAATCCACTTATCCCCCATTCATTCATTTACTTCACTCATTCCCCATTCATTCATTCAATCCACTCATTCATCATCAACTACACACCAATGTCGCTTTCAACGCATCACAAATTGGCCCCCATCGCTTCCTCCTCTCGTCGATTCTCACGACCCCCGTGTAGCCTTGACAGGCTGTAGGGGCAAGTGCTGTTAGCGAGCACCTATTAAGGCCAGAGCGACACACGAGGGGGTGGGTGGCCAGCACCACGCCCGGCCGCCTTTGTCTCCCCAGTGGCGATGTTTACTACGCACCGCGCCAGGTACTCATTTGAGGCTGAGTCGACCTAGGGGAGGCCCGGGACCGGTTCAGATAATCGCCACTGTGGTGTTGGTGGCCGTGAGCGGGAATCGAACTCGGGTCGCCGGGTTCGTAGCGCAGCGTAGCGCTAACCGCTGCACCACCGCTCCCCCACCATTCGTTCATTCATTACATCCACACACACTCACTGGTTCGCGTTGTTGTTGCAGCGTTTATTCATTCTTGACGTGAAGCTTTCGTGAGTGCAGGAATGACCCCGTGGTTCTTTCGGTAGAGTCACGTGGGAAGAAAATGAGTTAAGTAATAGAGTGCGACGTTTCGATTGCAACACAAGCAGCCATCATCAGGTAGAACTACATTTGAGAGACAAAACACAGACACGGAGACACACAGAGAGAGACACACACAGAGACACACACAGAGAGACACACAGACACACAGAGAGAGACACACAGAGACACAGAGAGAGACAACACAGACACACAGAGAGAGACACACAGAGACACACAGACACACAGAGAGACACACAGACACACAGAGAGAGACACACAGAGACACAGAGAGAGACAACACAGACACACAGAGAGAGACACACAGAGACACACAGACACACAGAGAGACACACAGACACACAGAGAGAGACACACAACATAGACACACAGAGAGATACACACAGAGAGAGACAACACAGAGACACACAGAGAGAGACACACACAGACACACAGAGAAAGACACACAGAGACACACAGAGACACACAGAGACACACAGAGAGAGACACACAACATAGACACACAGAGAGATACACACAGAGAGAGACACACACAGACATACAGAGAGAGACACACAGAGACACACAGAGACGCAGAGACACACAGAGACACACAAAGAGAGACACAAAACATAGACACACACAGGCACACAGAGAGAGAGAGACACACAGAGAGAGACACACAGAGACACACAGAGAGAGACACACAACACAGACACACAGAGAGAGACACACAACACAAACACACACAGAGAGAGAGAGACACACACAGAGACACACAGAGAGAGATACACAACATAGACACACACAAAGAGACAACACAGACACACACAGACACACAGACACACAGAGAGAGACACACACAGACACACAGAGACCCAATGCCTCTGTGTCGAGGCCTTAAATAGAGAGAGAGAGGGGGGGGGGCAGAGACAGAGACACACACAGAGATACACAACATAGACACACACAGAGACACACAGAGAGAGACAACACAGAGACACACAAAGAGTGACACAACATAGACACACAGAGAGAGACACACACAGAGACACACAGAGAGACACACACAGAGAGAGACCCACAGATGCACACAGAGAGAGACACACACAGAGAAAGACACACAACACAGACACACAGAGAGAGACACACAGAAAGACACACACACAGAGAGACACAACACAGACACACAGAGAGAGACAACACAGAGACACACAGAAAGACACACAGAGAGAGACACACAACATAGACACACAGAGATTCTGTGTAGAGGCCTTAAATAGAGAGAGAGAGGGGGGAGGGAGGGGGGCAGAGAGAGAGCGAGGTGGTTTGCTGGTGCAGCTGCTTTAGCAGAGAAATGAGCCTGTCAATGAAAGGCCCAACAAGACGGCTACATCTTACTGGTAGGAACCTCCTGGTTACACCAGCCCACAGGGGATTATTGTGTCCGTCCGTCGTGCAAGGAATGGGCTGGGTGGGGAGGGAGGGCCTGGGTGGGGAGGGGAGGGTGGGGAGGGGAGGGCTGGGTGGGGAGGGGAGGGTGGGGAGGGGCTGGGTGGGGAGGGGCTGGTCACCCCGTGGTGCCCTTATAAAACTCAACGTTTAACCTACTCACGCCGGCTTGTGCCCGCCCTCACACCAGGCCGCCGTTGACCCTGCAGGCCATTGACCGAGCAACCCAACAACGTTCCTACCAGCTCCCTCCGCAGGAGGAATGTGTTGTGTGTGGCTTGCTGGGAACATTTCCTTTGACCGAGGGAGAGAAAGGGCAAATGGACCTATGGTACATTTCAGAGAGAGAGAGAGAGAAATAGGCCGTTTGAGATCGTAATCAAGCAGGCTGTGCGTTAACTGTGTGTTTGCCGACTCTCTGTGTTGCATTGCATTACATTTATCCAAAATTTGCTACATTTTGTTTTCTCAAACTCACCCACCAATTATTTTACTCACTCACTCACTCACTGACCCACTTATGCATTTAATCACTCACTCACTCACCCACTCACTCACCAACTCATTCATTCACTCATGTATTCACTCACTCATCCACTAAATCATTCACTCACTCACCCACTTACTCACCCACTTATTCATTCACTCACTCACCCACTCACTCACCCACTCACTCACCCACTCACTCACTCACCCACCCATTCACTCGTTAATTTACCCACTCACTCACCCATCCACTCACTCACCCACTCACTCACCCATTCACTTCCTCCCCCACTCACTCACCCACTCACTCCCCCACTCCCCCACTCACTCACCACTCACCCATGCACTCACCCACTCACTCACCCACTCACTCACCAACTCATTCATTCACTCATTTATTCACTCACTCATCCACTAAATCATTCACTCACTCACCCACTTACTCACCCACTCATTCATTCACTCACTCACCCACTCACTCACCCACTCACTCACTCACCCACTCACTCACTCACTCACCCACCCACCCATTCACTCGTTAATTTACCCACTCACTCACCCATCCACTCACTCACCCACTCACTCACCCATTCACTTCCTCCCCCACTCACTCACCCACTCACTCCCCCACTCCCCCACTCACTCACCACTCACCCATGCACTCACCCACTCACTCACCCACTCACTCACCAACTCATTCATTCACTCATTTATTCACTCACTCATCCACTAAATCATTCACTCACTCACCCACTTACTCACCCACTCATTCATTCACTCACTCACCCACTCACTCACCCACTCACTCACTCACCCACTCACTCACTCACCCACCCACCCATTCACTCGTTAATTTACCCACTCACTCACCCATCCACTCACTCACCCACTCACTCACCCATTCACTTC
Organism: Lethenteron camtschaticum; assembly: GCA_018977245.1. NCBI lineage: Eukaryota > Metazoa > Chordata > Hyperoartia > Petromyzontiformes > Petromyzontidae > Lethenteron > Lethenteron camtschaticum. The sequence goes on along the minus strand of WFAB01003171.1, from coordinate 10,182 downwards.
CTCCCCCACTCACCCACTCACTCCCCTACTCACCCATTCACTTCCTCCCTCACTCACTCCCCCACTCACTCACCACTCACCCATGCACTCACCCACTCACTCACCCACTCGATTAGAACCAGGGTCAATGACCAGAACCATTGTCTATAGAGGCGAGTTGTCCAGAGGACACTTTGAACTCACATTCACTCAAAATTTCAGAGGCTCCTGCCGAGATTTTTTGTGTGTGTGTAGTAGTTTTTTTTTCGATTTAAAGCAGGGATTCATCCTCTTGGTTCTTTCGGTAAAGTCACGTAGAAGGGAAGTAATAAAATAATAAAAATAAAACATAATAAAATAATATAATATAATTATTTTATTATTATTCTTTTTATTATTTTATTACTTCCCTTCTACGTGATTTTGCCGAAAGAACCAGGAAGATGCGTAGTAGTAGTTGGTGGGAGTCGGGGCCACGGTAGCTCTGTAAAGTTTCACGATGTCCTCCTATGGAGAACTGGAGACAACCATGAGACGTGACGGAGAGAGCGGACTAATCCGTGGCCGACTGAACCCACGGCTCACCGTGCCGAGTGGATTGACCGCCATTCGTGGTGAGGCCGCGTGCCAACACGCTTGTTTGTCACCCTCCACTAAGCGAGGACATCGGGACGTGCACGAATTGTGCCGTGGCTCTGCGTGTCGGACTTGGTGCGTGCTCGAACCGTGCTGATCGGAGGGGCGGGGGAGAGGAAAACAAAGAGAAAGATGAAAGGCAGTTCTCAATAAAATCTTTAAAAAGTTTTTTTTTTTTTAAACGACGGTTTTATTCACAGTTTAGTTTAAATTTCGATTTAAAGCTAAGTTACTGCAGCTACATACTATTAACATTCCTTCCCTTTATTAATGCTACTCTGATCCCCTCCCTTTGATGCTGCTAATCCTGCATACTGCACGGGCAAAATATGACTTTGAAAACCCCCGCCCACCTCCTACGCATTTCACAAGTAGTACTAATCCCATATCTGCATTTCCCATAACTATGCTAAATTCCTCTTGATATGCAAATTATTTTGTCAAGGCGCTCTTCATCCTTCCAACCCAGCAGCTTAAATATACACTCCAAGCCTGGTGGTGTTTCATTCAGACGCTGTCTTCCCGACAGACCTGTTCTTCACCTGAGGACGGCTGCTTGCGTTGTGGCCGAAACGTCGTGAGAATGATTTTATTTTTATTTTTATTATTTTATTATTTCCCTTCTACGTGACTTTACCGAAAGAACCAAGAAGAGTTTCGTTGAACTCACGGACGAGAAGTACGTCAATGATGCAGCGCCTGCTCCCACATCAACGCTGACTCGAGTTGATTGGTCATTAAATCCTTTATATTAAGTTCACTTGCTTGCGCGCTTACGACCATGCAAATATTTCGGTCGTTTTTTAACCCACTTCCCGTGATCCAATCGAGCTGACGTTTTGCACACAGACTCGTTGTGCGTGACAATTTATTTTCGTGAAAATTTTTTCCAAAATATAACACTTTTTAGGAAAAAAAATTATATTTAATTACCAATTGCTTAATGGTTGCATGCAATCATCTGACCCATAGGTGGCAGCCATCTCAAGCCAGAGGACGAGAGGACTCTAGCCGCCACGCATATAAAGGATTTATAGTGAAAAACTTTGTTTTTACGGGTTAATTTTTTTCTTAATGAATCTTCAATGTACAACTTGGGTTTGTGCGGAGTGAGGGTGTCCGAAACTCGTTGACACGGCGCAGCTGCGCCTGAGAGAGACACGTGACGCCCCAGACACGTGACGCAACAGACACGTGATGCCCCAGACACGTGGTGCCTGCTTCTTGGGCGAGGCGATTCGAGAGTTTTAGGGACGGCAGCGTTTTTGACCTACACACAAATGTATATATATATAATAAGGCGTCCATGCAAAATTTAAATTGCTTTATAGGAGCAAATTAATTGATTAATTGATGCAGGCGTGCATTGTCACCGGATCTGAGTACGTGTGCAAAATTTGAAATTGATTGGACAAAAGGAAGTAGACTAACTTTTGATGACAACATTTGACCACGACAAACACGGAAGTCAAGTTGAGTAAAACCGTTTAAAAAATAGTTTAACCCGTCTATTATAATGTATACGTGCCAACGCTTTTATTATTTATGCATTGGCAGGGAGAGATCAACATCTCCACACTGGCACGGGTAGATCAACATCTCCACACTGGCACGGGTAGATCAACATCCACACACTGGCACGGGTAGATCAACATCCACACACTGGCACGGGTAGATCAACATCCACACACTGGCACGGGTAGATCAACATCTCCACACTGGCACGGGTAGATCAACATCCACACACTGGCACAGGTAGATCAACATCCACACACTGGCACGGGTAGATCAACATCCACACACTGGCACGGGTAGATCAACATCCACACACTGGCACGGGTAGATCAACATCCACACACTGGCACGGGTAGATCAACATCTCCACACTGGCACGGGTAGATCAACATCCGCACACTGGCACGGGTAGATCAACATCCACACACTGGCACGGGTAGATCAACATCTACTCACTGGCACGGGTAGATCAACATCTCCACACTGGCACGGGTAGATCAACATACACACACTGGCACGGGTAGATCAACATCCACACACTGGCACGGGTAGATCAACATCTCCACACTGGCACGGGTAGATCAACATCTCCACACTGAACCGGTAGATCAACATCCACACACTGGCACGGGTAGATCAACATCCACGTAGTGGCACGGATAGATCAACATCCACACACTGGCACGGGTAGATCAACATCCACACACTGGCACGGGTAGATCAACATCTACACACTGGCACGGATAGATCAACATCCACACACTGGCACGGGTAGATCAACATCTCCACACTGGCACGGGTAGATCAACATCTCCACACTGGCACGGGTAGATCAACATCCACGTAGTGGCACGGGTAGATCAACATCCACGTAGTGGCACGGGTAGATCAACATCTCCACACTGGCACGGGTAGATAAACATCTCCACACTGGCACGGGTAGATCCACATCCACGTAGTGGCACGGGTAGATCAACATCTACACACTGGCACGGGTAGATCAACATCCACACACTGGCACGGGTAGATCAACATCCACCTAGTGGCACGGGTAGATCAACATCCACACAGTGGCATGGGTAGATCAACATCCACACACTGGCACGGGTAGATCAACATCCACACACTGGCACGGGTAGATCAACATCCACGTAGTGGCACGGGTAGATCAACATCCACACACTGACACGGGTAGATCAACATCCACACACTGGCACGGGTAGATCAACATCTCCACACTGGCACGGGAAGATCAACATCTCCACACTGGCACGGGTAGATCAACATCTCCACACTGGCACGAGTAGATCGACATACACACGCTGGCACGGATTGATGAACATACACACACTGGCACGGGTAGATCAACATCCACACACTGGCACGGGTAGATCAACATCCACACACTGGCACGGGTAGATCAACATCCACACACTGGCACGGGTAGATCAACATACACACACTGGCACGGGTAGATCAACAACATCCACACACTGGCACGGATAGATCAACATCCACACACTGGCACGGCTAGATCAACATCCACACACTGGCACGGGTAGATCAACATCCACACACTGGCACGGGTAGATCAACATCCACACAGTGGCACGGGTAGATCAACATCTACACACTGGCACAGGTAGATCAACATCCACACACTGGCACGGGTAGATCAACATCCACACAGTGGCACGGGTAGATCAACATCCACACACTGGCACGGGTAGATCAACATCTCCACACTGGCACGGGTAGATCAACATCCACACACTGGCACGGGTAGATCAACATCAACACACTGGCACGGGCAGATCAACATCAAGACACTGGCACGGATAGATCAAAATACACGCACTGGCACGGGTAGATCATCATCCACACACTGGCATGGGTAGATCAACATCTCCACACTGGAACGGGTAGATCAACATCCACACACTGGCACGGGTAGATCAACATCTCCACACACTGGCACGGGTAGATCAACATCTCCACACACTGGCACGAGTAGATCAACATCCACACACTGGCACGGGTAGATCAACATCCACACACTGGCACGGGTAGATCAACATCCACACACTGGCACGGGTAGATCAACATCTCCACACACTGGCACGGGTAGATCAACATCTCCACACTGGCACGGGTAGATCAACATCTCCACACTGGCACGGGTAGATCAACATCCACACACTGGCACGGGTAGATCAACATCTCCACACTGGCACGGGTAGATCAAAAATCTCCACACTGGCACGGGTAGATCAACATCTCCACACTGGCACGGGTAGATCAACATCCACACACTGGCACGGGTAGATCAACATCCACACACTGGCACGGGTAGATCAACATCTACACACTGGCACGGGTAGATCAACATCCACACACTGGCACGGGTAGATCAACATCCACACAGTGGCACGGGTAGATCAACATCCACACACTGGCACGGGTAGATCAACATCCACACACTGGCACGGGTAGATCAACATCTACACACTGGCACGGGTAGATCAACATCCACACACTGGCACGGGTAGATCAACATCCACACACTGGCACGGGTAGATCAACATCTCCACACTGGCACGGGTAGATCAACATCCACACACTGGCACGGGTAGATCAACATCCACACACTGGCACGGGTAGATCAATATCCACACACTGGCACGGGTAGATCAACATCTACACACTGGGACGGGTAGATCAACATCCACACACTGGCACGGGTAGATCCACATCCACGTAGTGGCACGGGTAGATCAACATCTCCACACTGTGCACGGGTAGATCAACATCCACACACTGGCGCGGGTAGATCAACATCCACACACTGGCACGGGTAGATCAACATCCCACACACTGGCACGGGTAGATCAACAACATACACACACTGGCACGTGTAGGTCACCATACACACACTGGCACGGGTAGATCAACATCCACACACTGGCACGGGTAGATCAACATCCACGTAGTGGCACGGGTAGATCAACATACACACACTGGCACGGGTAGATCAACATCCACACACTGGCACGGGTAGATCAACATCCACACACTGGCATGGGTAGATCAACATACACACACTGGCACGGGTAGGTCAACATACACACACTGGCACGGGTAGATCAACATCCACACACTGGCATGGGTAGATCAACATACACACACTGGCACGGGTAGATCAACATCCACACACTGGCACGGGTAGATCAACATCCACGTAGTGGCACGGGTAGATCAACATACACACACTGGCACGGGTAGATCAACATCCACACACTGGCACGGGTAGATCAACATCTACACACTGGCACGGGTAGATCAACATCTACACACTGGCACGGGTAGGTCAGCATCCACACACTGGCACGGGTAGGTCAACATACACACACTGGCACGGGTAGATCAACATCCACACACTGGCACGGGTAGATCAACATCAAGACACTGGCACGGGTATATCAACATCTCCACACTGGCACGGGTAGATCAACATCTACACACTGGCACGGGTAGATCAACATCCACACTGGCACGGGTAGATCAACATCTCCACACTGGCACGGGTAGATCAACATCCACAAACTGGCACGGATAGATCAACATCCACACAGTGGCACGGGTAGATCAACAACATCCACACACTGGCACGGGTAGATCAACATCTACACACTGGCACGGGTAGATCAACATCCACACAGTGGCACGGGTAGATCAACATCCACACACTGGCACGGGTAGATCAACATCCACACAGTGGCACGGGTAGATCAACATCCACACACTGGCACGGGTAGATCAACATCTCTACACTGGCACGGGTAGATCAACATCCACACACTGGCACGGGTAGACCAACATCCACACACTGTCACGGGTAGATCAACATCCACACACTGGCACGGGTAGATCAACATCCACACACTGGCACGGGTAGATCAACATCCACACACTGGCACGGGTAGATCAACATCCACACACTGGCACGGGTAGATCAACATCTCCACACTGGGACGGGGAGATCAACATCTACACACTGGCACGGGTAGATCAACATCCACACACTGGCACGGGTAGATCAACATCCACACACTGACACGGATAGATCAACATACACACACTGGCACGGGTAGATCAACATCCACACACTGGCACGGGTAGATAAACAACTCCACACTGGGACGGGGAGATCAACATCTACACACTGGCACGGGTAGATCAACATCCACACACTGGCACGGGTAGATCAACATCTACACACTGACACGGGTAGATCAACATCCACACACTGGCACGGGTAGATCAACATCCACACACTGGCACGGGTAGATCAACATCCACACACTGGCACGGGTAGATCACATCTCCACACTGGCACGGGTAGATCAACATCCCACGCAGTGGCACGGGTAGATCAACATCCACACACTGGCACGGGTAGATCAACATCTACACACTAGCACGGGTAGATCAACACATCCACACACTGGCACGGTAGATCAACATCCACACACTGGCACGGGTAGATCAACATCCACACACTGGCACGGGTAGATCAACATCTACACACTGGCACGGGTAGATCAACAACATCCACACACTGGCACGGGTAGATCAACATCCACACACTGGCACGGGTAGATCAACATCCACACACTGGCACGGGTAGATCAACAACATCCACACACTGGCACGGGTAGATCAACATCCACACACTGGCACGGGTAGATCAACAACATCCACACACTGGCACGGGTAGATCAACAACATCCACACACTGGCACGGGTAGATCAACAACATCCACACACTGGCACGGGTAGATCAACATCTACACACTGGCATGGATAGATCAACATCCACATACTGGCACGGGTAGATCAACATCCACGTAGTGGCACGGGTATATCAACATCCACACACTGGCACGGGTAGATCAACATCTACACACTGGCACGGGTAGATCAACATCCACGTAGTGGCACGGGTAGATCAACATCTCCACACTGGCACGGGTATATCAACATCCACACACTGGCACGGGTAGATCACCATCCACACACTGGCACGGGTAGATCAACATCCACACACTGGCACGGGTAGATCAACATCCACACACTGGCACGGGTAGATCAACATCCACACAGTGGCACGGGTAGATCAACATCTCCACACTGGCACGGGTAGATCAACATCCACGTAGTGGCACGGGTAGATCAACATCTACACACTGGCACGGGTAGATCAACATCTCCACACTGGCACGGGTAGATCAACATCTACACACTGGCACGGGTAGATGAACATCTCCACACTTTGCACGGGTAGATCAACATCCACACACTGGCACAGGTAGATCAACATCTACACACTGGCACGGGTAGATCGACATCCACACACTGGCACGGGTAGATCAACATCCACGTAGTGGCACGGGTAGATCAACATCTCCACACTGGCACGGGTAGATCAACATCTCCACACTGGCACGGGTAGATCGACATCCACACACTGGCACGGGTAGATCAACATCTACACACTGGCACGGATAGATCAACATCCACACACTGGCACGGGTAGATCAACATCCACGTAGTGGCACGGGTAGATCAACATCTCCACACTGGCACGGGTAGATCAACATCTCCACACTGGCACGGGTAGATCAACATCTCCACACTGGCACGGATAGATCAACATCCACACACTGGCACGGGTAGATCAACATCCACACACTGGCATGGGTAGATCAACATCTCCACACTGGCACGGATAGATCAACATCCACACACTGGCATGGATAGATCAACATCTCCACACTGGCATGGGTAGATCAACATCCACACACTGGCACGGGTAGATCAACATCCACACACTGGCATGGGTAGATCAACATCTCCACACTGGAACGGGTAGATCAACATCCACACACTGGCACGGGTAGATCAACAACATCCACACACTGGCACGGGTAGATCAACATCTCCACACTGGCACGGGTAGATCAACATCCACGTAGTGGCACGGGTAGATCAACATCTCCACACTGGGACGGGTAGATCAACATCCACACACTGGCACGGGTAGATCAACATCCACGTAGTGGCACGGGTAGATCAACATCCACACAGTGGCACGGGTAGATCAACATACACACACTGGCACGGGTAGATCAACATCCACGTAGTGGCACGGGTAGATCAACATCCACACAGTGGCACGGGTAGATCAACATACACACACTGGCACGGGTAGATCAACATCCACGTAGTGGCACGGGTAGATCAACATCCACACAGTGGTACGAGTAGATCAACATACACACACTGGCACGGGTAGATCAACATCCACGTAGTGGCACGGGTAGATCAACGTCCACACAGTGGCACGGGTAGATCAACATCTCCACACTTGCACGGGTAGATCAACATCTCCACACTGACACGGGTAGATCAACATCCACACACTGGCACGGGTAGATCAACATCTCCACACTGGCACGGGTAGATCAACATCCACACAGTGGCACGGGTAGATCAACATCTCCACACTGGCACGGGTAGATCAACATCAACACACTGGCACGGGTAGATCAACATCTCCACACTGGCACGGGTAGATCAACATCTCCACACTGGCACGGGTAGATCAACATCCACACACTGGCACGGGTAGATCAACATCAACACACTGATACGGGTAGATCAACATCTACACACTGGCACGGGTAGATCAACATCCACAAACTGGCACGGGTAGATCAACATCAACACACTGGCACGGGTAGATCAACATCCACACACTGGCACGGGTAGATCAACATCCACACACTGGCACGGGTAGATCAACATCAACACACTGGCACGGGTAGATCAACATCCACACACTGGCACGGGTAGATCAACATCCACACACTGGCACGGGTAGATCAACATCCACACACTGGCACGGGTAGATCAACATCCACACACTGGCACGGGTAGATCAACATCCACACACTGGCACGGGTAGATCAACATCCACGTAGTGGCACGGGTAGATCAACATCTCCACACACTGGCACGGTAGATCAACATACACACACTGGCACGGGTAGATCAACATCTCCACACTGGCACGGGTAGATCAAAATCCACACACTGGCACTGGTAGATCAACATCCACAAATTGGCACGGATAGATCAACATCTCCACACTGGCACGGGTAGATCAACATCCACACTGGCACGGGTAGATCAACATCTCCACACTGGCACGGGTAGATCAACATCTCCACACTGGCACGGGTAGATCAACATCTCCACACTGACACGGGAAAATCAACATCCACACACTGGCACGGGTAGATCAACATCTCCACACTGGCAAGGGTAGATCAACATCTCCACACTGGCACGGGTAGATCAACATCCACACACTGGCACGGGTAGATCAACATCCACACACTGGCACGGGTAGATCAACATCTCCACACACTGGCAGGGAGAGATCAACATATCCACACTGGCACGGGTAGATCAACATCCACACACTGGGACGGGTAGATCAACATCTCCACACTGGCATGGGTAGATCAACATCCACACACTGGCACGGGTAGATCAACATCTCCACACACTGGCACGGGTAGATATCAACATCTCCACACACTGGCACGGGTAGATCAAACATCTCCACACTGGCACGGGTAGATCAACATCTACAACACTGGCACGGATAGATCAACATCCACACACTGGCACGGGTAGATCAAACAACATCCACACAATGGCACGGGTAGATCAACATCCACACACTGGCACGGGTAGATCAACATCCACACACTGGCACGGATAGATCAACAACATCCACACACTGGCACGGGTAGATCAACATCCACACACTGGCACGGGGTAGATCAACAACATCCACACACTGGCATGGGTAGATCAACAACATCCACACACTGGCACGGGTAGATCAACATCTACATCACTGGCACGGGATAGATCAAACATCTCACATCACTGGCACGGGTAGATCAACATCCACGTAGT
>WFAB01003170.1:0-20144 GCA_018977245.1 Lethenteron camtschaticum | reverse complement strand
GCTGTGTGTGTGTGGTGCTGTGTGTGTGGGGAGCGGTGGCTAAAGCACAGCAAGTTGGCACAGTAGGGGGCACAGGTGGTGCATCAGCCACTCATCTCAGTCATCTCGGTCATCTCAGTCATCTCGGTTATCTCGGTTATCTCGGTCATCTCGGTCATCTCAGTCATCTCGGTTATCTCGGTTATCTCGGTCATCTCGGTCATCTCAGTCATCTCGGTTATCTCGGTTATCTCAGTCATCTCGGTTATCTCGGTCATCTCGGTCATCTCAGTCATCTCGGTTATCTCGGTTATCTCAGTCATCTCGGTCATCTCAGTCATCTCGGTCATCTCAGTCATCTCAGTCATCCCGGTCATCTCGGTCATCTCGGTCTTCTCGGTTATCTCGGTCATCTCGGTCATCTCGGTCATCTCAGTCATCTCAGTCATCTCGGTCATCTCGGTCATCTCGGTCATCCCGGTCATCTCGGTCATCTCGGTCTTCTCGGTTATCTCGGTCATCTCAGTCATCTCGGTCATCTCGGTCATCTCAGTCATCTCGGTCTTCTCGGTTATCTCAGTCATCTCAGTCATCTCAGTCATCTCGGTCATCTCAGTCATCTCAGTCATCTCGGTTATCTCGGTCATCTCGGTCATCTCAGTCATCTCGGTCATCTCAGTCATCTCGGTTATCTCGGTCATCTCGGTTATCTCGGTTATCTCAGTCATCTCAGTCATCTCGGTTATCTCGGTCATCTCAGTCATCTCGGTCATCTCGGTCATCTCGGTCATCTCAGTCATCTCAGAGCACCGGGTGGCTAAAGCACAGCAAGTTGGCACAGTAGGGGGCACAGGTGGTGCATCAGCCAGTCATCTCGGTCATCTCAGTCATCTCGGTCATCTCGGTCATCTCGGTCATCTCGGTCATCTCAGTCATCTCAGTCATCTCAGAGTGCCGGGTGGCTAAAGCACAGCAAGTTGGCACAGTAGGGGGCACAGGTGGTGCATCAGCCAGTCATCTCGGTCATCTCGGTCAGTCGACCCGTGGCACCTGCTGGGTCTGCCCCGTGACCTCCTGCCAGCGGGCGTTCGACACTTCACGTGGCCTCAACGTGCACGTAGCCTGGCACAAGCGTCGTGGTGACGTCACCGCCACTTATTGGCGAATGGCGGTTGTTGTTGTGATGGTGGTGGTGGTAGTAGTAGTGGTGGTGGTGGTAGTGGTGGTGGTAGTAGTGGTGGTGGTAGTTGTTGGAGCGGTGGTGCAGCGGTTAGCGCTACGAACCCGGCGACCCGAGTTCGATTCACGAGTATCTGAACCTGAGCCTCCCCTAGGTCGACTCGGCCTCAAATTTGTACCCTGTGTGTGTGTGTGTAGTAAAACATCCACGTCGGTCGCCTTCATAGGCGCTGCTGCTACTCGCTACTGACAGCACTTGCCCCTGCAGTCTGTTAGAGGCTACACGGGGGATCTTTGTCCTTGTGTAACTCTGTGTGTCTCCGTGTCTCTGTGTGTGTCTCCGTGTCTCTCTGTGTGTGTGTCTCTGTGTGTCTCTGTGTGTCTCCGTGTCTCTGTGTGTGTCTCCGTGTCTCTGTGCGTGTGTCTCTGTGTGTGTCTCTGTGTGTGTGTCTCTGTGTGTGTTTCTGTGTGTGTCCGTGTCTCTGTGTGTGTGTCTCCGTGTCTCTGTGTGTGTCTCCGTGTCTCTCTGTGTGTGTCTCCGTGTGTCTCCGTGTCTCTGTGTGTGTCTCTGTGTGTGTCTCCGTGGCTCTGTGTGTGTCTCCGTGTCTCTGTGTGTCTCCGTGTGTCTCCGTGTCTCTGTGTGTGTCTCTGTGTGTGTCTCCGTGTCTCTGTGTGTCTCCGTGTCTCTGTGCGTCTCCGTGTCTCTGTGTGTGTCTCTGTGTGTCTCCGTGTCTGTGCGTGTCTCTGTGTGTGTCTCCGTGTCGCTGTGTGTGTCTTCGTGTCTTCGCGTCTCTGTGTGTGTCTCTGTGTGTGTCTCCGTGTCTCTGTGTGTGTCTCCGTGTGTCTCCGTGTCTCTGTGTGTGCCTCCGTCTCTCTGTGTGTGTCTCTGTGTGTCTCCGTGTCTCTGTGTGTGTCTCCGTGTCTCTCTGTGTGTGTCTCCGTGTGTCTCCGTGTCTCTGTGTGTGTCTCCGTGTCTCTCTGTGTGTGTCTCCGTGTGTCTCCGTGTCTCTGTGTGTGTCTCTGTGTGTGTCTCCGTGTCTCTGTGTGTGTCTCCGTGTCTCTGTGTGTCTCCGTGTGTCTCCGTGTCTCTGTGCTTGTCTCTGTGTGTGTCTCCGTGTCTGTGTGTCTCTGTGTCTCTGTGTGTCTCCGTGTCTCTGTGTGTGTCTCCGTGTCTCTGTGTGTCTCTGTGTGTGTCTCTGCGTGTCTCTGTGTGTGTCTGTGTGTCTCCGTGTCTCTGTGTGTGTCTTCGTGTCTCTGTGTGTGTGTCTCTGTGTGTCTCTGTGTGTCTCTGTGTGTGTCTCTGTGTGTGTCTCTGTGTGTCTCCGTGTCTCTGTGTGTGTGTCTCTGTGTGTGTCTCTGTGTGTGTGTCTCCGTGTCTCTGTGTGTCTTTGCGTGTCTCTGTGTGCGCAGGCGAGTTCTTTGATAGCGGCTGGATTGTCCCTTGCTGCCGCTGCATTTGTCGGTAAGTGTCTCTGTGTGTGTGTGTCTCTGTGTGTGTGTGTCTGTGTGTGTGTGTGTCTGTGTGTGTGTCTGTGTGTGTGTGTCTGTGTGTGTGTCTGTGTGTGTGTCTGTGTGTGTGTGTCTGTGTGTGTGTCTGTGTGTGTGTCTGTGTGTGTGTGTCTGTGTGTGTGTCTGTGTGTGTGTCTGTGTGTGTGTGTCTGTGTGTGTGTCTGTGTGTGTGTCTGTGTGTGTGTGTCTGTGTGTGTGTGTCTGTGTGTGTGTGTCTGTGTGAGTGACTGTGTGTGAGTGATTGTGTGTGTGTGTGAGTGATTGTGTGTGTGTCTGTGTGTGTGTGTCTGTGTGAGTGACTGTGTGTGTCTGTGTGTGTGTGATTGTGTGTGTGTGTAAGTGACTGTGTGTGTCTGTGTGAGTGACTGTGTGTGAGTGAATGTGAGTGTCTCTGTGTGAGTGACTATGTGTGTGTGTCTGTGTGTGTGTGTCTATGTGTGTGTGTGTGTCTGTGTGTGTGAGTGACTGTGTGTGTGTGTGTCTGTGTGTGTGTGTGTCTGTGTGTGTGTGAGTGAATGTGAGTGTCTCTGTGTGAGTGACTATGTGTGTGTGTCTGTGTGTGTGTGTCTATGTGTGTGTGTGTGTCTGTGTGTGTGAGTGACTGTGTGTGTGTGTGTCTGTGTGTGTGTGAGTGAATGTGAGTGTCTCTGTGTGAGTGACTATGTGTGTGTGTCTGTGTGTGTGTGTGTCTATGTGTGTGTGTGTGTGTCTGTGTGTGTTTGTGTCTGTGTGTGTGTATGTCTGTGTGTGTGTGTGACTGTGTGTGTGTGAGTGAATGTGTGTGTCTGTGGGTGAGTGATTGTGTGGGTGAGTGACTGTGTGTGTGAGTGACTGTGTGTCTGTGTATGTGTTTGAGTGACTGTGTGTGAGTGACTGTGTGAGTGTGTGTGTGAGTGATTGTGTGGGTGAGTGATTGTGTGTGTGTTTGAGTGACTGTGTGAGTGACTGTGTGGGTGAGTGACTGTGTGTCTGTGTGTGAGTGACTGTGTGTGTGTCTGTGTGTGTGTGTCTGTGTGTCTGTTTGTGTGAGTGACTGTGTGTGTGTCTGTGTGAGTGACTGTGTGTGTGTGTCTGTGTGTGTCTGTTTGTGTGAGTGACTGTGTGTGTGTGAGTGAGTGACTGTGTGTGTGTCTGTGTCTCTGTGTGTCTGTGTGTGTGTGAGTGACTGTGTGTGTGTCTGTGTGTGATTGAGTGTATGTGTGTGTTGTGTGTGTGTGACTGTGTATTTGAGTGATTGTGTGAGTGAGTGATTGTGTGGGTGAGTGACTGTGTGTGTCTGTGTGGGTGAGTGACTGTGTGTGTTTGAGTGACTGTGTGTGAGTGACTGTGTGTGATTGTGTGGGTGACTGTGTCTGTGTGTTTGAGTGACTGTGTGTGTTTGAGTGATTGTGTGTGTTTGAGTGACTGTGTGTGAGTGAGTGTCTGTGTGTGTTTGTGTGTGTGTGACTGTGTGTGAGTGAGTGATTGTGTGTGTCTGTGTGTGAGTGACTGTGTGTGGGTGAATGATTGTGTATGTGAGTGATTGTGTGTGTCTGTGTGTGTTTGAGTGACTGTGTTTGAGTGATTGTGTGTGTTTGAGTGGCTGTGTGTGTGTGTGTCTGTGTGTGAGTGACCGTGTGTGTCTGTGTGTTTGAGTGACTGTGTGTGAGTGACTGTGTGTGTCTGTGTGTGAATGACTGTGTGTGTGAGTGACTGTGTGTGTGTGTGAGTGACTGTGTGTGTTTCTGTGTGTGAGTGACTGTGTGTGGGTGAGTGACTGTGTGTGTGTGTCTGTCTGTGTGTCTGTGTGTGTCTGTGTGTGTGTGACTGTGTGTGTCTGTGTGTGAGTGACTGTGTGTGGGTGAGTTACCGTGTGTGTTTGAGTGACTGTGTGTGAGTGAGTGACTGTGTGTGTGTCTGTGTGTCTGTGTGAGTGACTGTGTGTGTGTGAGTGATTGTGTGGGTGAGTGACTGTGTGTGTGTGAGTGATTGTGTGTGTGTGAGTGACTGTGTGTGTTTGAGTGATTGTGTGGGTGAGTGACTGTGTGTGTGTCTGTGTGTCTGTGTGAGTGACTGTGTGTGTGTGAGTGATTGTGTGTGTGAGTGACTGTGTGTGTGTGAGTGACTGTGTGTGTGTGAGTGACTGTGTGTGTTTGAGTGATTGTGTGTGTGAGTGACTGTGTGTGTGTGAGTGATTGTGTGTGTGTGAGTGACTGTGTGTGTGTGAGTGATTGTGTGTGTGAGTGACTGTGTGTGTGTGAGTGATTGTGTGTGTGAGTGACTGTGTGTGTGTGAGTGACTGTGTGTGTGTGAGTGACTGTGTGTGTGTGAGTGATTGTGTGGTGATGGTGTGAGTGACTGTGTGTGTGTGAGTGACTGTGTGTGTGTGAGTGACTGTGTGTGTGTGAGTGATTGTGTGGGTGAGTGACTGTGTGTGTGTGAGTGATTGTGTGTGTGGGTGAGTGACTGTGTGTGTAGTAAAAATCGCCACTGGGGAGACAAAGGCGGTCGGGCGTGGTGCTGGTAGCTACCCACCCCCTCGTGTGCCACAGCGCCGGTAGCCTTCATAGTTGCTGCTGCTGCTACTCGCTAACTGCACTTGCCCCTACAGCCTCTTAGAGGCTACACGGGGGACCTTTGTCTGTGTCTACCTTCATAGGCGCTGCTGCTACTCGCTGCTAACTGCACTTGCCCCTACAGCCTCTTAGAGGCTACACAGGGGAGCTTTGTCTGTGTCTACATTCATAGGCGCTACTGGCTGCTAACAGCACTTGCCCCTACAGCCTGTTAGAGGCTACACGGGGGACCTTTGTCTGTGTCTACCTTCATAGGCGCTACTCGCTGCTAACTGCACTTGCCCCTGCGGTGTGTTGAGGCTACACGGGGGACCTTTGTCTCTGCAGGGCGTTACGCCATCACGGCCTTCAAGCAAGCGGAGCCGGCCATCAAGAAGACGATGCAGACCCTACCCACTTCGGTGAGCCCAGCGTCGCCACGGCGCCCGTGCCAGGCTAGGTGCAGGAGGAGGAGGTCACGGGACAGACCCTGCAGGTGCCGTGGGTTGACTGCTGTGCCAGGCTAGGTGCAGGAGGAGGTCACGGGACAGACCCTGCAGGTGCCGTGGGTTGACTGCTGTGCCAGGCTAGGTGCAGGAGGAGGTCACGGGACAGACCCAGCAGGTGCCGTGGGTTGACTGCTGTGCCAGGCTAGGTGCAGGAGGAGGTCACGGGACAGACCCAGAAGGTGCCTTGGGTTGACTGCTGTGCCAGGCTAGGTGCAGGAGGAGGTCACGGGACAGACCCTGCAGGTGCCTTGGGTTGACTACTGTGCCAGGCTAGGTGCAGGAGGAGGTCACGGGACAGACCCAGAAGGTGCCTTGGGTTGACTGCTGTGCCAGGCTAGGTGCAGGAGGAGGAGGTCACGTGACAGACCCAGAAGGTGCCTTGGGTTGACTGCTGTGCCAGGCTAGGTGCAGGAGGAGGAGGTCACGGGACAGACCCAGCAGGTGCCGTGGGTTGACTGCTGTGCCAGGCTAGGTGCAGCAGGAGGAGGTCACGGGACAGACCCAGCAGGTGCCGTGGGTTGACTGCTGTGCCAGGCTAGGTGCAGGAGGAGGAGGTCACGGGACAGACCCAGCAGGTGCCATGGGTTGACTGCTGTGCCAGGCTAGGTGCAGGAGGAGGAGGTCACGGGACAGACCCAGCAGGTGCCGTGGGTTGACTGCTGTGCCAGGCTAGGTGCAGGAGGAGGTCACGGGATAGACCCTTCAGGTGCCATGGGTTGACTGCTGTGCCAGGCTAGGTGCAGGAGGAGGTCACGGGACAGATCCAGCAGGTGCCATGGGTTGACTGCTTGTGCCAGGCTAGGTGCAGGAGGAGGAGGTCACGGGATAGACCCTTCAGGTGCCGTGGGTTGACTGCTGTGCCAGGCTAGGTGCAGGAGGAGGAGGTCACGGGATAGACCCGGCAGGTGCCGTGGGTTGACTGCTGTGCCAGGCTAGGTGCAGGAGAAGGTCACGGGACAGACCCAGCAGGTGCCATGGGTTGACTGCTGTGCCAGGCTAGGTGCAGGAGGAGGAGGTCACGGGATAGACCCGGCAGGTGCCGTGGGTTGACTGCTGTGCCAGGCTAGGTGCAGGAGGAGGAGGTCACGGGATAGACCCGGCAGGTGCCGTGGGTTGACTGGGGGTGGGTGGCCAGCACCACGCCCGGCCGCCTTTGTCTCCCCAGTGGTGATGTTTACACACCGCACCAGGTACTCATTGAGTCTGAGTCGACCTAGGGGAGGCCCAGGACCGGTTTAGATAACCTAAACAGTGTGTGTAGTAAACATCGCCACTGGGGAGACAAAGGCGGCCGGGCGTGGTGCTGGCCACCCACCCCTCGTGTGCCACAGTGCCGGTAGCCTTCATAGGTGCGTCTATGTGTGTCTGTGTCTATGTGTGTGTTTGTGTCTGTGTTTCTATGTGTCTATGTGTGCGTGTGTGTGTGTGCCTGTGTGTGTCTGTGTGTGTGTCTGTGTGTGTCTGTGTGGGTGTGTCTGTGTCTATGTGTGTGTGTGGGTGTGTCTGTGTGTGTGTCTGTGTGTGTGTCTATGTGTCTGTGTGTGTGTGTTTCTGTGTGTGTGTTTCTGTGTGTGTCTGTGTGTGTGTCTGTGTGTGTGTCTGTGTGTCTGTGTGTGTGTGTGTGTGTGTCTGTGTGTGTGTCTGTGTGTCTGTGTGTGTGTTTGTGTGTGTCTGTGTGGGTGTGTCTGTGTCTATGTGTCTGTGTGTGTGTGGGTGTGTCTGTGTGTGTGTCTGTGTGTGTGTCTATGTGTCTGTGTGTGTGTGTTTCTGTGTGTGTGTTTCTGTGTGTGTCTGTGTGTGTGTCTGTGTGTGTGTGTCTGTGTGTGTGTCTGTGTGTGTGTGTCTGTGTGTGTGTGTGTTTGTGTGTCTGTGTGTCTGTGTGTGTGTGTGCCTGTGTGTGTCTGTGTGTGTGTGTCTGTGTGTGTGTGTCTGTGTGTCTGTGTGTGTGTGTGTGTCTGTGTGTGTGTGTGTTTGTGTGTCTGTGTGTGTCTGTGTGTGTGTGTGTCTGTGTGTGTCTGTGTGTGTGTGTCTGTGTGTGTCTGTGTGTGTGTCTGTGTGTCTGTGTGCGTGTCTGTGTGTGTGTGTCTGTGTGTGTGTGTGTCTGTGTGTGTGGGACAGGCGTTTGGTGGTTATTATCGGGGAGGGTTTGAGCCCAAGATGACCAAGCGAGAGGCGTCACTCATCCTGGGAGTGAGGTGAGGGACGCTGCTCACCACCCTCACCACGCTCACCACCACAACACTCACCACCACCACGCTCACCACCACCACACTCACCATCACGCTCACCACCACCACAACACTCACCACCACGCTCACCACCACCATCGCGCCCACAACCACCACGCTAACCACCACCACCCTCACCACCACCACCCTCACCACCACCATGCTCACCACCACCACGCTCACCACCACGCTCACCACCACCACTCTCACCACCACCATGATCGCCACCACGCTCACCACCACGCTCACCACCACCACTCTCACCACCACCATGATCGCCACCACGCTCACCACCACGCTCACCACCACCACTCTCACCACCACCATGATCGCCACCACGCTCACCACCACGCTCACCACCACGCTCACCACCAGTGTTGCCCGTCCGGCACCACAAGGAGGTAGGGGGTTGTTTTGCCGGACCACCAACACACCCACTACCACCACTTCTACCAAACACCACTATTACAACACAAAACAACAAGATTTGTGTGTGAGTCTGGAGGTGTGTGTGAGTCTGTGGGTTTGTGTGTGAGTCTGGAGGTGTGTGTGAGTCTGAATGTGTGTGTGAGTCTGTGGGTTTGTGTGAGTCTGGAGGTGTGTGTGAGTCTGGAGGTGTGTGTGAGTCTGGAGGTGTGTGTGAGTCTGGAGGTTTGTGTGAGTCTGGAGGTGTGTGTGAGTCTGGAGGTTTGTGTGAGTCTGGAGGTTTGTGTGTGAGTCTGGAGGTGTGTGTGAGTCTGTGGATTTGTGTGTGAGTCTGGAGGTGTGTGTGAGTCTGGAGGTTTGTGTGTGAGTCTGGAGGTGTGTGTGAGTCTGTGGGTTTGTGTGTGAGTCTGGAGGTGTGTGTGAGTCTGGAGGTGTGTGTGAGTCTGTGGGTTTGTGTGTGAGTCTGAATGTGTGTGAGTCTGTGGGTTTGTGTGTGAGTCTGGAGGTTTGTGTGAGTCTGGAGGTGTGTGTGAGTCTGTGGGTTTGTGTGTGAGTCTGAATGTGTGTGAGTCTGGAGGTGTGTGTGAGTCTGTGGGTTTGTGTGAGTCTGGAGGTTTGTGTGTGAGTCTGTGGGTTTGTGTGTGAGTCTGGAGGTGTGTGTGAGTCTGGAGGTGTGTGTGAGTCTGGAGGTGTGTGTGAGTCTGGAGGTGTGTGTGAGTCTGGAGGTTTGTGTGAGTCTGGAGGTGTGTGTGAGTCTGGAGGTGTGTGTGAGTCTGGAGGTTTGTGTGAGTCTGGAGGTGTGTGTGAGTCTGGAGGTTTGTGTGAGTCTGAATGTGTGTGAGTCTGTGGGTTTGTGTGTGAGTCTGAATGTGTGTGAGTCTGAATGTGTGTGAGTCTGGAGGTGTGTGTGAGTCTGGAGGTGTGTGTGAGTCTGGAGGTTTGTGTGAGTCTGTGGGTTTGTGTGTGAGTCTGAATGTGTGTGAGTCTGAATGTGTGTGAGTCTGGAGGTGTGTGTGAGTCTGTGGGTTTGTGTGTGAGTCTGGAGGTTTGTGTGGGAGTCTGGAGGTGTGTGTGAGTCTGGAGGTTTGTGTGAGTCTGGAGGTGTGTGTGAGTCTGTGGGTTTGTGTGAGTCTGGGGTTGTGTGAGTCTGGAGGTGTGTGTGAGTCTGGAGGGTGTGTGTGAGTCTGGAGGTTTGTGTGTGAGTCTGAATGTGTGTGAGTCTGTGGGTTTGTGTGTGAGTCTGAATGTGTGTGAGTCTGTGGGTTTGTGTGTGAGTCTGTGGGTTTGTGTGAGTCTGGAGGTTTGTGTGAGTCTGGAGGTGTGTGTGAGTCTGTGGGTTTGTGTGTGAGTCTGGAGGTTTGTGTGAGTCTGAATGTGTGTGAGTCTGTGGGTTTGCGTGTGAGTCTGGAGGTGTGTGTGAGTCTGTGGGTTTGTGTGTGAGTCTGTGGGTTTGTGTGAGTCTGGAGGTTTGTGTGAGTCTGGAGGTGTGTGTGAGTCTGTGGGTTTGTGTGTGAGTCTGGAGGTTTGTGTGAGTCTGAATGTGTGTGAGTCTGTGGGTTTGGCGTGTGAGTCTGGAGGTGTGTGTGAGTCTGTGGGTTTGTGTGTGAGTCTGAATGTGTGTGAGTCTGTGGGTTTGTGTGTGAGTCTGTGGGTTTGTGTGAGTCTGGAGGTGTGTGTGAGTCTGGAGGTTTGTGTGAGTCTGGAGGTTTGTGTGAGTCTGGAGGTGTGTGTGAGTCTGTGGGTTTGTGTGTGAGTCTGGAGGTGTGTGTGAGTCTGTGGGTTTGTGTGTGAGTCTGAATGTGTGTGAGTCTGAATGTGTGTGAGTCTGAATGTGTGTGAGTCTGGAGGTGTGTGTGAGTCTGTGGGTTTGTGTGTGAGTCTGGAGGTGTGTGTGAGTCTGGAGGTGTGTGTGAGTCTGGAGGTTTGTGTGAGTCTGGAGGTGTGTGTGAGTCTGGAGGTTTGTGTGAGTCTGTGGGTTTGTGTGTGAGTCTGGAGGTGTGTGTGAGTCTGGAGGTGTGTGTGAGTCTGGAGGTGTGTGTGAGTCTGTGGGTTTGTGTGTGAGTCTGGAGGTGTGTGTGAGTCTGTGGGTTTGTGTGTGAGTCTGGAGGTGTGTGTGAGTCTGTGAGTCTGAATGTGTGTGAGTCTGAATGTGTGTGAGTCTGGAGTATGTGTGTGAGTCTGGAGGTGTGTGTGAGTCTGTGGGTTTGTGTGTGAGTCTGGAGGTGTGTGTGAGTCTGGAGGTGTGTGTGAGTCTGGAGGTGTGTGTGAGTCTGTGGGTTTGTGTGTGAGTCTGGAGGTGTGTGTGAGTCTGGAGGTTTGTGTGTGAGTCTGGAGGTGTGTGTGAGTCTGTGGGTTTGTGTGTGAGTCTGGAGGTGTGTGTGAGTCTGTGGGTTTGTGTGTGAGTCTGGAGGTGTGTGTGAGTCTGGAGGTGTGTGTGAGTCTGGAGGTGTGTGTGAGTCTGTGGGTTTGTGTGTGAGTCTGGAGGTGTGTGTGAGTCTGGAGGTTTGTGTGTGAGTCTGGAGGTGTGTGTGAGTCTGTGAGTCTGAATGTGTGTGAGTCTGAATGTGTGTGAGTCTGAATGTGTGTGAGTCTGGAGGTGTGTGTGAGTCTGTGGGTTTGTGTGTGAGTCTGGAGGTGTGTGTGAGTCTGGAGGTGTGTGTGAGTCTGGAGGTGTGTGTGAGTCTGTGGGTTTGTGTGTGAGTCTGGAGGTGTGTGTGAGTCTGGAGGTTTGTGTGTGAGTCTGGAGGTGTGTGTGAGTCTGTGGGTTTGTGTGTGAGTCTGGAGTGTGTGTGAGTCTGTGGGTTTGTGTGTGAGTCTGGAGGTGTGTGTGAGTCTGGAGGTGTGTGTGAGTCTGGAGGTGTGTGTGAGTCTGTGGGTTTGGTGTGTGAGTCTGGAGGTGTGTGTGAGTCTGGAGGTTTGTGTGTGAGTCTGGAGGTGTGTGTGAGTCTGTGGGTTTGTGTGTGAGTCTGGAGGTGTGTGTGAGTCTGTGGGTTTGTGTGTGAGTCTGGAGGTGTGTGTGAGTCTGAATGTGTGTGAGTCTGTGGGTTTGTGTGTGAGTCTGTGGGTTTGTGTGAGTCTGTGGGTTTGTGTGTAAGTCTGGAGGTGTGTGTGAGTCTGGAGGTTTGTGTGAGTCTGAATGTGTGTGAGTCTGAATGTGTGTGAGTCTGAATGTGTGTGAGTCTGAATGTGAGTGAGTCTGAATGTGTGTGAGTGAGTCTGTGTGAGTGAGTCTGAGTGTGTGAGTCTGTGTGTGTGTGTGAGTGTGTGAGTCTGTGTGTGTGTGTGAGTGTGAGTCTGTGTGTGTGAGTCTGAGTGTGTGAGTGAGTCTGAGTGAGTGAGTCTGTGTGTGTGTGTGAGTGTGAGTCTGTGTGTGTGAGTCTGAGTGTGTGAGTGAGTCTGAGTGAGTGAGTCTGTGTGTGTGTGAGTGCGAGTCTGTGTGTGTGTCACTCTCCCCCCCCCAGCCCCACTGCTAACAAGGTGAAGGTTGCTGAGGCTCACAGACGGATCATGATGCTGAACCACCCCGACAGAGGTGGGCGGGGGGGTTGGGTGTGTGTGGGTGGTGTGTGTGTGTGTGTGTGGGGTGTGTGTGTGGTGTGTGTGTGTGGTGTGTGTGTGGGGGTGGTTGTGTGTGTGTGTGTGTGGCGTGTGTGGTGGGTCGGGCGTGGTGCTGGCCACCCACCCCCCCGTGTATCGTTCCGGCCTTCATAGGAGCTCGCTAACAGCACTTGCCCCTACACTGTTAAGGCTATATGGGGGATCTTTGTCTT
The DNA here is from genome assembly GCA_018977245.1 of Lethenteron camtschaticum. Taxonomy (NCBI): domain Eukaryota; kingdom Metazoa; phylum Chordata; class Hyperoartia; order Petromyzontiformes; family Petromyzontidae; genus Lethenteron; species Lethenteron camtschaticum. The sequence continues at coordinate 8,010 of WFAB01003170.1, read as the reverse complement.
TGTCTGGTGTGTTTGGGTGGGGTGTGTGTGGGGTGGTGTGTGTGGGCGTTCGACACTTCACGTGGCCTCAAGGTGCACATGGCCTGGCACAAGTGTCGTGGTAACGTCACCGCCACTTAGTGGCGAATGGCGGTTGTTGTTGTGTGTGTGTAGTGTGTGTGGGGTGTGTGTGTGGTGTGTGTGTGGTGTGTGTGTGGTGTGTGGGTGGTGTGTGTGTGGTGTGTGTGGGGGGTGTGTGTGGTGTGTGTGTGGTGTGTGTGGGGTGCGTGGGTGGTGTGTGTGTGGTGTTTGTGTGGTGTGTGGGTGGTGTGTGTGTGGTGTGTGTGGGGGGTGTGTGGTGTGTGTGTGGTGTGTGTGGGGTGCGTGGGTGGTGTGTGTGTAGGGTGGTGTGGTGTGTGGTGTGTATGTGGTGTGTGTGTGGTGTGTGTGTGGTGTGTGGTGTGTGGTCTGTGTGTGTGGTGTGTGTGGGGTGTGTGGTGGGTGGGTGTGTGTGTGGTGTGTGTGTGGTGTGTATGTGGTGTGTGGTCTGTGTGTGTGGTGTGTGTGGGGTGTGTGTGGGTGGGGTGTGTGTGTGGTGTGTGTGTGGTGTGTATGTGGTGTGTGGTCTGTGTGTGTGTGGGGTGTGTGTGGTCTGTGTGTGTGGTGTGTGTGGGGTGTGTGTGTGGTGTGTGTGTGTGGGGTGTGTGGGGAGCGGTGGTGCAGCGCTGCGCTATGAACCCGGGTTCGATTCCCGCTCACGGCCAACATCGGTGACGATTATCTGAACCGGTCCCGGGCCTCCCCTAGGTCGACTCAGCCTCGACTCAGCCTGGCCACTGGGGAGAGACAAAGGCGGCCAGGCGTGGTGCTGGCCACCCACAGTGCCGGTAGCCTTCGTAGGTGCCACTCGCTACTGACAGCACTTGCCCCTAGTCTGTGAGAGGCTACACGGGGGACCTTTGTCTCTGTTGCTCCCCGCAGGTGGCTCCCCGTTCCTCGCTGCGAAAATCAACCGAAGCCAAAGACTTCCTGGACGTTAGCGGCAAGAAGTGATCGAGCCTCGACCGCACGGAGACCCGCAGAGACTCACAAGCTCACAGAGACCCACACACAGAGACCCGCAGACTCACACAGACACCCACAGAGACCCATAGAGACCCACAGAGACTCAGAGAGACTCACACAGACACCCACAGAGACCCATAGAGACTCATAGAGACCCATAGAGACTCTGGAGAGACCCAGAGAGACCCGCAGAGACTCAGAGAGACTCACACAGACACCTACAGAGACCCATAGAGACCCACAGGCTCACACAGAGACCCGCAGAGACTCACACAGACACCTACAGAGACCCATAGAGACCCACAGGCTCACACAGAGACCCGCAGAGACTCACACAGACACCTACAGAGACCCATAGAGACCCACAGGCTCACACAGAGACCCGCAGAGACTCACACAGACACCCACAGAGACCCATAGAGACCCACAGGCTCACACAGAGACCCGCAGAGACTCACACAGACACCCACAGAGACCCATAGAGACCCACAGGCTCACACAGAGACCCGCAGAGACTCACACAGACACCCACAGAGACCCATAGAGACCCACAGAGACTCAGAGAGACCCACAGAGACCCATAGAGACCCACAGAGATTCAAGAGAGACCCACAGAGACCCACAGAGACCAACAGACTCACACAGAGACCCACAGACACCCATAGAGACCCACAGACTCACACATAGACCCACAGAGACCCACACAGACCCACAGAGACTCACAGAGACCTACAGAGACTCGGAGAGACGCACAGAGACCCACAGAGACTCAGAGAGACCCACAGAGACCCACAGGCTCACACAGAGACCAACAGGGTTACATAAAGACCCACAGAGACTCACAGAGACCCACAGAGACTCACAGAGACCAACAGAGACTCACAGAGACCAACAGAGACTCACAGAGACTCGTAGAGACCCACAGACTCACACAGAGACCAACAGGGTTACATAAAGACCCACAGAGACTCACAGAGACCCACAGAGACTCACAGAGACCCACAGAGACTCAGAGAGACCAACAGAGACTCACAGAGACCCACAGAGACTCAGAGAGACCCACAGAGACCCACAGGCTCACACAGAGACCAACAGGGTTACATAAAGACCCACAGAGACTCACAGAGACCCACAGAGACTCACAGAGACCAACAGAGACTCACAGAGACTCGTAGAGACCCACAGACTCACACAGAGACCAACAGGGTTACATAAAGACCCACAGACACTCACAGACACCCCCAGAGACCCACAGAGACCCACAGGCACCCACATAGACCCACAGACTCGCACATAGACCCACAGACTCACACATAGACCCACAGACTCACACATAGACCCACAGACTCACACATAGACCCACAGACTCACACAGACACCCACAGAGACCCACAGACTCACACAGCATGGGAAGTGCCCCCCCCCCCGGCAGTGCGAGGTGGGCCCAGGGCACGGCTTGATGACGCGAGGTCTCTGCAGTGTCCACTTCCGTCCTGGGAGCAGCTCCCCCGAGGTCTCCGGCTGTAGCGACGCCGATTGCGCAATCGGGTGGGGGGGGATCTTGGTGGGGGCTTGGGGGGGGGGATCTTGGTGGGGGTGGTGGGGGGGGGGCTTGGGGGTGGGGGGGGGCTGGGGGGGGGGGCAACTTCTGAATAAATAAAATGTAAAATGCAGAAGCGGCGGTCGTGGTTTTGTCGTCGATTAGCTCCGGCTGGCAACGTACGGTGCGAAATAAGTTCAACGTGCACACTCACCCACTCACATAGTCACCCACTCACTCACTCACATAGTCACCCACTCACTCACGTAGTCACCCACTCACATAGTCACACACTCACCCACTTACATAATCACCCACTCACACTCACATAGTCACCCACTCACTCACTCACATAGTCACCCACTCACTCACGTAGTCACCCACTCACTCACGTAGTCACCCACTCACATAGTCACCCACTCACTCACATAGTCACCCACTCACTCACATAGTCACCCACTCACTCACGTAGTCACCCACTCACATAGTCACACACTCACCCACTTACATAATCACCCACTCACACGTAGTCACCCACTCACATAGTCACCCACTCACTCACGTAGTCACCCACTCACACACTCACGTAGTCACCCACTCACACACCCACTCGCGTAGTCACCCACTCACTCACGTAGTCACCCACTCACGTTGTCACGCACTCACGTTGTCACTCACCCACTCACATAGTCACCCACTCACACACCCACTCACGTCGTCACTCACACCCACTCACCCACTCACGTAGTCACCCATTCACATAGTCACCCACTCACCCAACCACTCAGTCACCCACTCACACACCCACTCAGTCACCCACTCATGTCGTCACCCACTCACACTCATGTAGTCACACTCACCCACTCAGTCACCCACTCACAGTCACCGACTCACACTCTCACGCTCACACACTCACCCACTCACGTAGTCACCCACTCACATTGTCACACACTCACCCACTTACATAGTCACCCACTCACCCACTTACATAGTCACCCACTCACACACTCACCCACTTACATAGTCACCCACTCACATACTCACCCACTCACTCACCCACTCACAGTCACACTCACCCACTCACACGTAGTCACCCACTCACACACCCACTCACAGTCACCCACTCACATAGTCACCCACTCAGTCACCCACACACACCCACTCAGTCACCCACTCACCCACTCACACTCAACCACTCAGTCACCCACTCTCACACACTCACATAGTCACCCACTCACCCACTCACGTAATCACTCACCCACTCAACAACAACCGCCATTCGCCACTAAGTGGCGGTGACGTCACCACGACGCTTGTGCCAGGCCATGTGCACCTTGAAGCCACGTGAAGTGTCGAACGCCCGCTGGCAGGAGGTCACGGGGCAGACCCAGCAGGTGCCACGGGTCGACTGACTGAGATGACCGAGACGACTGGCTGATGCACCACCTGTGCCCCCTACTGTGCCAACTTGCTGTGCTTTAGCCACCCGGCGCTCCGCTCGTTGTTGTGAGCGTCGCTCCTCCGCCCTCCGTTGTTGTTGGAGGGCGACTGCCTCCAACTGCCCAGTAGCGTCCTTCACGAGCCTCCTCCACTGAGGCCGATCTTGACACCGCTGGTACCAGTCATCGGCAAGTCCACTCAGCTCCACGTCCTCCTGTACCACATCACTCCATCTCTTCTCTAGCCCGTGCCGCGCCCGTTTAGCCCCCTCGATCTGGACGAACAAAAGCTGTTTAGGCATGCGGGGGCTGGGCATGCGGGCTCCATGACCCAGCCAACGCAGCCTTGCCTGCCGGAGGAGCTCACCGATGGGACTTTGCCCAGATCTTTCAAGGATTTGTGAGCTCCTCACACAATCCAGCCTGCAGGTTAAACCCAGGATGGATCGTAGGCAGGCCAGCCTAAATGTTTCCAACAGGCGAAGATGCTCCATTAGGGGGGTCCACGTTTCGCAAGCGTAGAGAAGGGAGGGAATGACCGTGGCCGAGAAGACCTGAAGCTTCGTGCGAAGCGACAGACCAGGTAGCTTCCACACAGCGTTACACAACCGATGAAAAGATATTGCCGCTCGACTGATTCGGAGTGAGACCTCTGCTGATAAACCGGAGCCGGCCATAAGGGGCCGTCCATAAATGACGTCACGCGATTTTGGCCGATTTTTGACCCCCCCTCCCCCCTTCGTCACACGGCGTCACAAAAAGTCAGACCCCCCCTCAGATATGACGTCACAAAACCATATTTCCATTTTGAAAATAAAACACGCTTCAAATCACTATAAACTATTGTCATTGGTCGGCGCCCCCTAGCCAATGGGAGGGCTCTGGTGGGGCGGGGCCATGCACGACAGACAGACAAATACTCCCTGGTGGGCAGTGTGGAACTGTAGTTCTACCTGCATAATCGATTCCTGCTTGTGTGACACAGAGTGGCTTTGCAGCGTGACTAACGACGCGAAGGCCGTGACGTTTCTTGCAAATCCTATCGCTCAGCACGGATTGTATTTGCGGACAGTACAAGTCGTATGGAATCGACCGATAAGGATTTGAAGAGCGAGGAAGAATGTCATCCACTTTCAAACTTTGTGCAGCAAACAGATGTAATAAAAGACTCCGTCAGGCACTGCTGGTCTCCGCTTGTCTTTTATTCAGGTTCTTCTCCGCACCCCCCGCTGGTCTCCTCCACGGACCAGCGTCTCGCGCGCGCCCCGCGCATGCTCCCTCTCGCGTGCCCCGCACGCTCCTCCGTTAGCTCCTCCACTCCCGCACTCCGCTGGCCGACGGCGTGCTGAGGTCCTTCAGGCCGCGTGGCCAATGGCGCGGATCTCTCTCTCTCACCACCCAACGTGGCTCAGCCTCTTAACTTCCCCGACTGCCCCGATCTCTTCCGGGCTCCCACTTATATACATTCCCCCCACGTGACCCTGACTCCTCCCCTTCCGGATCGTCACATCCGGCCTTCCCATACTGCCCCGCTGGCTCCGCCCCCATTCACCTCGCCGCCTCCCATTGGAGCTGCCGAGGTGAACGGTGGCCCCACCCACACGCCCCGCAGACCAGGCTCCGCCCCCCAACGCCCCGGGCCGCGTGATTGGACCAGAGCCCAGCAGCAACCCCATTTGCGCTCGCATCACACAGAGATGGGAATTCATGAGATGCTCCGTCTGTTGTCCGTTCTGCAATTTGAATACGGGGCCTTCTAGAATTTAATCGGCTTCCAATGGGGCTTCATTCCACGCTGGCTACGTTCCAATGATTGATGGAGTTGGTCCTGGCTGGGCTGCAGTGCGACTCATGCTTGATACTGGTAGGAACCTCCTGGTTACACCAGCCCACAGGGGATTATTGTGTCCGTCCGTCATGCAGGGAGGGGGTGGGGAGGGGCTGGGTGGGGAGGGACTTGGTGGGGAGGGGCTGGGTGGGGAGGGTGGGGAGGAGCTGCGTGGGGAGGGTGGGGCTGGGAGGGGAGGGTGGGGCTGGGTGGGAGGGTGGGGCTGGGAGGGGAGGGTGGGGCTGGGTGGGGAGGGTGGGGCTGGGTGGGAGAGGAGGGGCTGGGTGGGTGAGGAGGGGCTGGGTGGGGAGGGAGGGGCTGGGTGGGGAGGGTGGGGCTGGGTGGGGCTGGCTGGGTGGGGAGGGGCTGGTCACCCCGTGGTGCCCTTATACAACTCAACGTTTCACCTACTCACGCCGGCTTGTTCCCGCCCTCACAGTCGGCCACATTTGTGGAATACACCACACTGCCATTGACCCCCCCACTCCCCCCTAGGTGCGTGACGTCATTTATGGACGGCCCCTGAGCACACTGCCCAGGTATGGGAAACTCTCCACTCTCTCCACAACTGCCCCATTACCAATTGGGAATTGTGGGGGTGGAGTGTCCGATGGTACAAAATACCCAGGCAGGTGCTTAGTTTTGGTGGGGCTGATGGTAAGGCCCCACCTCTTAGTGGCACGCTCCAGTCTCAGCAGCAGCGTCTCCAACTCCTCTTCTGAATGAGCAGCTATTACCAAATCATCGGCATACATAACGTGGTTGACCAATAGGGAGCCATCCCTTGATCGCACCCGGGCATCGATCAGCCTCCCATTATATCTGTACCAAATGGAAATTCCTCCGATACAGCTAGTGAAGGCTTCACGAACTACGTGGTCAAAATAGATGTTAAATAATGTGGGAGCCAGAGGACATCCCTGTCGCACCCCAAGGTGTACAGGGAATGGCTCCGACTCTCGGTCACCATCATGAAGGTCTTTAATGATCGTGAGCAGAGGGTCAGGGACTCCGAAAGCACGAAGAACAACCCAGAGCCCAGGCCTACTGATGGTATCATAGGCTTTGACCAGGTCAATAAAGCAGAGATGTAGGTCTTGTTGGAATTCCCTACACCTCTGCTGTAGCAGACGGGCAGAAAATATGGCATCTGTGCAGGACCGCCCTTTCCTGAAACCGCATTGGGGCTCCGCAAGCCTCTCCTCAGCGTGCCTAGCAAGGCGATGTTGAACAATCCTTGCCAGTCACTCACCCACTCACACAGTCAGTCACTCACCCACTCACACAGTCAGTCACTCACCCACTCACACAGTCAGTCACTCACACCACTCACACAGTCAGTTACTCACCAACTCACACAGTCAGTCACTCACTCACACAGTCAGTTACTCACCCACTCACACAGTCAGTCACTCACTCACTCACACAGTCAGTTACTCACCCACTCACACAGTCAGTCACTCACCCACTCACACAGTCAGTCACTCACCCACTCACACAGTCAGTCACTCACCCACTCACACAGTCAGTCCACTCCACCCACTCACAGTCAGTCACTCACCCCACACAGTCAGTCACTCACACCCACTCACACAGTCAGTCACTCACCCACTCACAGTCACTCACCCACTCACACAGTCACTCACCCACTCAGTCACTCACCCACTCACACCAGTCAGTCACTCACCCACTCACACAGTCACTCACCCACTCACACAGTCACTCACCCACACAGTCACTCACCCACTCACACAGTCAGTCACTCACCCACTCACACAGTCACTCACCCACTCACACAGTCACTCACCCACACACAGTCACTCACCCACACACAGTCACTCACTCACCTACTCAGTCACTCACCCACACACAACAGTCACTCACCCACTCACACAGTCACTCACCCACTCACTCACACAGCCACTCACCCACCCACTCACCAAAGTCACTCCACTCACCCACTTCACTCACCTACTCAGTCACTCACCCACTCACACAGCTACTCACCCACTCACACAGTCACTCCACCCACTCCACACCGTCAGTCACTCACCCACTCACACAGTCAGTCACTCACCCCACTCACACCAGTCAGTCACTCACCACTCACACAGTCAGTCACTCACCACTCACACAGTCACTCAACCACTCACACGTCA
>WFAB01003169.1:0-20149 GCA_018977245.1 Lethenteron camtschaticum | reverse complement strand
TGTCTGTGTCTGTGTGTAACAGCACTTGCCCCTACAGCCCTGCTAGAGGCTACCTGGGGGATAGCTTTGTCTGTGTCTGTGTGTGTAACAGCACTTGCCCCTAAATTGCTGCTAGAGGCTACCTGGGGGAGCTTTGTCTGTGTGTGTGTGTGTAACTGCACTTGCCCCTACATCCCTGCTAGAGGCTACCTGGGGGAGCTTTGTCTGTGTGCTACACGCTACTACCAACAGCACTTGCCCCTACAGCCCTGCTAGAGGCTACCTGGTGTATCTTTGTCTGTGTGTGTGTAACTGCACTTGCCCCTACAGCCCTGCTAGAGGCTACCTGGTGTAGCTTTGTCTGTATCTGTGTTTGTGTGTAACAGCACTTGCCCCTACAGCCCTGCTAGAGGCTACCTGGGGCTAGCTTTGTCTGTGTCTGTGTGTGTGTAACTGCACTTGCCCCTACATTGCTGCTAGAGGCTACCTGGGGGAGCTTTGTCTGTGTGCTACACGCTACTACCAACAGCACTTGCCCCTACAGCCCTGCTAGAGGCTACCTGGGGCTAGCTTTGTCTGTGTCTGTGTGTGTGTAACTGCACTTGCCCCTACATCGCTGCTAGAGGCTACCTGGGTGTCAACTCACCTCCTCATTGTGGTCCCCTCTCACCCACACCACCTTCACTTCACCACCACCGCCACCACCGCCACCACCACCACCGCCACCACCACCGCCACCACCGCCACCACCGCCACCACCGCCGCCACCACCACCGCCACCGCTACCGCCACCACCGGCGTTGTGACCGCCACCACCACCACCACCGCCACCACCGGCGTTGTGACCGCCACCACCACCACCACCGCCACCACCACCACCGCCACCGCCACCGCCACCACCGGCGTTGTGACCGGCACCACCGCCACCACCACCGGCGTTGTGACCGGCACCACCACATTGGTACCGGCAATTCAGCCGCACCGAGCTTCCGGAAGGTACCATCAGCACCGGGGCTTCGGTGATGGTCACCGGCGTTTCGGTGATGGTCACCGGGGTTTCGGTGATGGTCACCGGGGTTTCGGTGATGGTCACCGGTCGTGAAGAGACCAGTGGCACGGAGAGTAGCAGCAGCATCATGGTGAATGCTGTGGAAGGTGGTGGTGGTGACAGAGATGGTGGTTAACGCTGTAGGATACACTATACACTACTACACTATTATACACTATACACTACTATACTACACACTACTACACACTATACACTACACTATACACTACACTATACACTACATTATACACTACTACACACTATACACTACACTATACACTACACTATACACTACATTATACACTACTACACTACTATACTATACACTACACTATACACTACTATACACTACACTATACACTACTATACACTACTATACTACACACTACTACACACTATACACTACACTATACACTACACTATACACAACATTATACACTACTACACTACTATACTATACACTACACTATACACTACACTATACACTACTATACACTACTATACTATACACTATACACTACTATACTACACACTACTACACACTATACACTACACTATACACTACACTATACACTACATTATACACTACTACACTACTATACTATACACTACACTATACACTACTATACACTACACTATACACTACTATACACTACACTATACACTACTACACTACTATACTATACACTACACTACTATACACTACACTATACACTACTACACTACACTATACACTACACTATACACTACTACACTACTATACTATACAATACACTACTATACTATACACTACACTACTACACTATACAATACTATATACGACTACACTATACACTACTACACTATACACTACTACACTATACACTACTACACTATACACACTACACTAAACACTACACTATACACTACACTATACACTACACTACTACACTATACACTACACTATACACTACTACACTATACACTACACTATACTACTATACTACACACTACTATACTATACAATACACTATACACTACTACACTATACACTACTACACTATACACTACTACACTATACACTACTACACTACTATACTATACATAACACTACTACACTACTATACACTACACTATACACTACTACACTACACTATACACTACACTATACACTACTACACTACTATACTATACAATACACTACTATACACTACACTATACACTACTACACTACACTATACACTACACTATACACTACTACACTACTATACTATACAATACACTACTATACTATACACTACACTACTACACTATACAATACTATATACGACTACACTATACACTACTACACTATACACTACTACACTATACACTACTACACTATACACACTACACTAAACACTACACTATACACTACACTATACACTACACTACTACACTATACACTACACTATACACTAATACACTATACACTACACTATACTACTATACTACACACTACTATACTATACAATACACTATACACTACTACACTATACACTACTACACTATACACTACTACACTACTATACTATACATAACACTACTACACTACTATACACTACACTATACACTACTACACTACACTATACACTACACTATACACTACTACACTACTATACTATACAATACACTATACACTACTACACTACTATACTATACAATACACTACTATACTATACACTACACTACTACACTATACAATACTATATACTACTACACTATACACTACTACACTATACACTACTACACTATACACTACTACACTATACACTACACTATACACTACACTATACACTACACTACTACACTATACACTACACTATACACTACTACACTATACACTACACTATACACTATACTATACACTATACACTACTACACTATACACTACACTATACACTATACTATACACTACTACACTATACACTACACTATACACTACACTATACACTACTACACTACACTATACACTACACTACACACTATACACTACACACTACACTACACTATACACTACACTATACACTACACTATACACTACACACTATACACTACACACTATACACTACACTATACACTACACTATACACTACACTATACACTACACTACACACTATACACTACACACTATACACTACACACTATACACTACACACTATACACTACTACACTACACTATACACTACACTATACACTACACACTATACACTACACACTATACACTACACCACACACTACACACTATACACTACACCACACACTACACTATACACTACACACTATACACTACACTATACACTATACACTACTACACTATACACTACACTATACACTATACACTACTACACTATACACTACACTATACACTACACTATACACTACACTATACACTACACTATAAACTACACTATAAACTACACTATACACTACACACTACACACTATACACTACACTATACACTACACACTATACACTACACTATACACTACACTATACACTACACTATACACTACTCTATACACTACACTATACACTACACTATACACTACACTATACACTACTCTATACACTACACTATACACTACACACTATACACTACACTATACACTACACACTATACACTACACTATACACTACACTATACACTACTCTATACACTACACTATACACTACACTATACACTACACTATACACTACTCTATACACTACACTATACACTACACACTATACACTACACTATACACTACACACTATACACTACACTATACACTACACTATACACTACTCTATACACTACACTATACACTACACTATAAACTACACACAGACACTCACCTGTCGACGATTTCATCGCCTCTCTCTCGATGAAAATCTTCAAAGTTGTCGATCGATTCCGACTCGATTTCAAGACTTCTACTTGAGTGGATTTAGTAACGGTAGTGCCAGTAAATGTGCCAGGCGCATTCAATCACACGGCGGACAATGATCGATCTGGTGGGGAAGGGAGATTCAACATCATCAACATCATCATCATCAGCAACATCAACATCAGTAGCATCATCATCAGCCTCATCATCATCAGCATCATCATCATCAGTATCATCATCATCAGCATCATTAGCATCATCATCACGACTACAACACAGAGTCTATCAACTGCTGGATGGTAGTAGTAGTGTAGTAGTGGTAGTAGTGGTAGTAGTAGTGGTAGTAGTGTAGTAGTGATAGTGGTAGTAGTGTAGTAGTAGTAGTGGTAGTAGTAGTGTAGTAGTAGTGTAGTAGTAGTGGTAGTAGTGTAGTAGTGTAGTAGTAGTGGAGTAGTAGTGTAGTAGTAGTGTAGTAGTAGTGGTAGTAGTGTAGTAGTAGTGTAGTAGTAGTGTAGTAGTGTAGCAGTAGTAGTGGTAGTAGTGTAGTAGTAGTGTAGTAGTAGTGTAGTAGTGTAGTAGTAGTGTAGTAGTAGTGTAGTAGTGTAGTAGTAGTGTAGTAGTAGTGGAGTAGTAGTGTAGTAGTAGTGTAGTAGTAGTGTAGTAGTAGTGGTAGTAGTGTAGCAGTAGTAGTGGTAGTAGTGTAGTAGTGTAGTAGTGTAGTAGTAGTAGTGTAGTAGTAGTGTAGTAGTAGTAGTGGTAGTAGTAGTAGTAGTGTAGTAGTAGTGTAGTAGTAGTAGTGGTAGTAGTGTAGTAGTAGTGTAGTAGTGGTAGTAGTGTAGTAGTAGTGTAGTAGTGGTAGTAGTGTAGTAGTAGTGTAGTAGTAGTGGTAGTAGTGGTAGTGTAGTAGTAGTAGTGGTAGTAGTAGTGTAGTAGTAGTGTGTGTGTAGTAGTAGTGTGTGTGTAGTAGTAGTGTAGTAGTAGTGTGTGTGTAGTAGTAGTGTGTGTGTAGTAGTAGTGTAGTAGTAGTGTGTGTGTAGTAGTAGTGTGTGTGTAGTAGTAGTGTAGTAGTAGTGGTGTGTGTAGTAGTAGTGTAGTAGTAGTGTGTGTGTAGTAGTAGTGTGTGTGTAGTAGTAGTGTAGTAGTAGTGTGTGTGTAGTAGTAGTGTAGTAGTAGTGTGTGTGTAGTAGTGTGTGTGTAGTAGTAGTGTGTGTGTAGTAGTAGTGTGTGTGTAGTAGTAGTGTAGTAGTAGTAGTGTAGTAGTAGTGTGTGCGTAGTAGTAGTGTAGTAGTAGTGTGTGTGTAGTAGTAGTGTAGTAGTAGTGTGTGTGTAGTAGTAGTGTGTGTGTAGTAGTAGTGTGTGTGTAGTAGTAGTGTGTGTGTAGTAGTAGTGTAGTAGTAGTGTGTGTGTAGTAGTAGTGTGTGCGTAGTAGTAGTAGTGTAGTAGTAATAGTAGTGTGTGTAGTAGTAGTAGTTGTTGTACTAGTAGTGTAGTATAAGTGGTGGTAGTAGTTGTGGTTGTAGTGGTGGTTGAGACCACCACCACCACACACAGAGACACAGACACACACAGACACACACACACAGACACACACAGACACATAGACACACACAGACACACAGACACACAGACACACACAGACACACACAGGTTGAGACCACCACCACCACCACACACAGAGACACAGACACACACAGACACACACAGACACACACACAGACACACACAGACACACAGACACACACAGACACACAGACACACAGACACACACAGGTTGAGACCACCACCACCACCACACACAGAGACACAGACACACACAGACACACACACACAGACACACACACACACAGACACACACAGACACACACACACAGACACACACACAGACACACACACACAGACACACACAGACACACACACAGACACACACACACAGACACACACACACACATAGACACACACACAGACACACACACACAGACACACACACAGACACACAGACACACAGACACACACACAGACACACACACACACAGACACACACACACACAGACACACACAGACACACACACACAGACACACACACAGACACACACACACAGACACACACAGACTGAGACCACCACCACCACCACACACAGACACACACAGATACACACACACACAGACACACACACAGATACACACAGACAGACACACACAGACACACACAGACACACACACACAGACACACACAGACACACACACAGACACACACACAGACACACACAGACACACACACACAGACACACACAGACACACACACACACACAGACACACACACACACAGACACACACACAGATACACACACACAGACACACACACAGACACACACAGACACACACACAGACACACACACACAGACTGAGACCACCACCACCACTCTCTAACTCACCTTCCGTATTCCATGAGTGTTGCAACAGTTGCTTCGCCCCTTCAGACCACCCCACACTCACGCACGCTGCGGTAGGTTAAAGAACAAAACGTCGAACTTGGTGCCTGCGTGGTCTCCGTTGGTCGAACAGAGCTGTCAATGGTTCCTGTCGGATGTTGACTGATGGGCAGATACACACAGACACACACACAGATACATACAGACACACACAGAGATATACAGATACATACAGACACACACAGACACACACAGACACATAGACACACACAGACACACACAGACACACACAGATACATACAGATACATACAGATACACACAGATACATACAGACACACACAGACACACACAGACACACACAGATACATACAGATACATACAGATACACACAGAGATATACAGATACATACAGACACACACAGATACATACAGATACAAACAGATAATACAGATACACACAGATACATACAGATACACACAGACACACACAGACACACACAGACACACACAGACACACACAGATACATACAGATACATACAGATACACACAGAGATATACAGATACATACAGACACACACAGATACATACAGATACAAACAGATACATACAGATACACACAGACACACACAGATACACACAGATACATACAGATACACACAGATACATACAGATACATACAGATACACATAGATACATACAGACACACACAGACACACACAGACACACACAGATACATACAGATACACACAGACACACACAGACACACACAGACACATACAGATACATACAGAGATATACAGATACATACAGATACACATAGATACATACAGACACACACAGACACATACAGATACATACAGACACATACAGATACACAGAGACACATACAGATACATACAGATACATACAGACACACACACAGACACACACAAATACACACAGACACATACAGATACACACAGAGATATACAGATACATACAGACACACACAGACACACACAGACACACAGATACATACAGACACACACAGACACACACAGACACACACAGACACATACAGACACATACAGATACATACAGATACATACAGACACACACACAGACACACACAGATACACACAGACACATACAGATACATACAGATACATACAGACACACAGAGATACATACAGACACACACAGACACACACAGAGATATACACAGATACATACAGACACACATACATACAGATACATACAGACACACACACACAGACACACACAGATACACACAGATACATACAGATACATACAGATACATAGAGATACATACAGATACACACAGACACATACAGACACATACAGACACACCCAGACACACACAGATACACACAGACACATACAAATACATACAGACACATACAGATACATACATACAGACACACACAGACACACACAGACACACACAGACACATACAGATACATACAGACACACACAGACACACACAGATACATACAGACACACACAGACACACACAGACACACACAGATACATACAGACACACACAGACACACACAGACACACACAGATACATACAGACACACACTGACACACACAGATACACACAGAGATATACAGATACATACAGACACATACAGATACATACAGACAGACACAGACACACACACATATACATACAGACACACACACAGACACACAGACACACACACAAACATACAGATACATACAGACACACACAGACACACAGATATATACACAGAGACACACAGACACATACAGACACACACAGAGACACAGACACACACAGACACACAGAGATACACACAGACACACACAGACACATACAGATACATACAGACACATACAGACACACACAGACACACACAGAGATACACACAGAGATATACAGATACATACAGACACACACAGATGCATACAGACACACAGAGATACACACAGACACACACAGATACATACAGACACACACACAGAGATACACACAGATACAAACAGACACACACGGACACACATAGATACACACAGACACATACAGATACACACAGACACACACAGACACACACAGACACACAGAGATACACACAGACACATACAGAAACATACAGACAAATACAGATACATACAGACACACACAGACACATACAGACACACAGACACACACAGACACACACAGACACACACATACAGACACACAGATACACACAGACACACACAGACACATACAGATACATACAGACACACACAGACACACACAGACACACAGGGATACACACAGACACACACAGACACATACAGACACATACAGACACACACAGACACACACATACAGACACACAGATACACACAGACACACACAGACATATACAGATACATACAGACACACACAGACACATACAGACACATACAGACACACAGACACACACAGACACATACAGACACACAGACACACACAGACACACACATACAGACACACAGATACACACAGACACACACAGACACATACAGATACATACAGACACATACAGATACATACAGACACACAGACACACACAGATACACACAGACACACAGAGATACTCACAGATAGAAACATACACACACAGACACACACAGAGATACATACAGACACATACAGATACACACAGACACATACAGATACATACAGACACATGTAGATAATACAGACACACACAGACACACAGAGATACACACAGACACACACAGAGATACACACAGACACATACAGATACATACAGACACACAGAGATACACACAGACACACACAGACACACACAGACAGACAGAGATACACACAGACACACACAGACACACAGAGATACACACAGACACATACAGAAACATACAGGCACATACAGATACATACAGACACACACAGACACACAGAGATACACACAGACACACACAGAGATACACACAGACACATTCTGATACATACAGATACACAGAGACACACAGACACATACAGACATACACAGACACATACAGACACATACAGAAACATACAGACACATACAGACACACACAGATACATACAGATACATACAGACACACAGAAATACACACAGACACACATAGACACACACAGACATACAGACATACACAGACACATACAGATACACACAGATATACAGATACACACAGACACACACAGAGATACATACAGATACACACAGAGATACACACAGACACATACACAGATACACACAGATACACACAGACACACACAGATACACACAGATACATACAGACACACAGAGACACACACACAGACACACATAGATACACACAGACACATACAGACACACACATACACACACAGATACACACAGACACCTACAGATACATACAGACACATACAGACACAGATATACACACAGACACACACAGACACAAAGAGATACACACAGACACATACAGATACATACAGACACACAGAGACACACACAGATACACACAGATACATACAGATACATACAGACACACATAGACACACACAGACACATACAGATACACACAGACACACACAGATACATACAGACACACAGAGACACACACAGACACATACAGACACACACAGATACATACAGACACACACAGACACACACAGATACACACAGATACATACAGATACATACAGACACACACAGATACACACAGATACACACAGAGACACACACAGATACACACAGACACACACAGACACACAGAGATACACACAGACACACACAGACACACACAGACACACACACAGATACACACAGATACATACAGATACATACAGACACATACAGATACACACAGACACACACAGACACACACACACACACAGACACACACACAGATACACACAGATACATACAGATACACACAGATACATACAGATACATACAGACACATACAGATAAACACAGACACACACAGATACATACAGACACACAGATACACACAGACACATACAGACACATACAGACACACACAGACACATACAGAGATACAGAGATACACACAGAAACACACAGATACACACAGAGATACACACAGACACATACAGATATACACAGACACACACACACACAGACACACACAGATACACACATACACATACAGATACACACAGAGATATACAGATACATACAGACACATACAGACACACACAGAGATATACACAGACACACACAGACACACAGAGATACACAGATACACTCAGACACATACAGACACACACAGAGATACACACAGATACATACAGACACATACAGACACATACAGATACATACAAATACATACAGACACACACAGAGATACATACAGATACAAACAGACACACAGACACACACAGATACATACAGACACACACAGACACACAGAGATACACACAGACACATACAGACAGATACAGATACACACAGACACATACAGACACACACAGACACACAGAGATACACACAGACACATACAGATACATACAGACACACACAGACACACACAGACACACAGAGATACACACAGACACATACAGACACACAGAGATACACACAGACACATACAGATACATACAGACACACACAGACACACACAGACACACACACAGACACACACAGATACATACAGACACACACACAGACACAAACACACACACAGACACACATACACACATATATACACACAGACACATACAGACACAAACAGACACACGCAGACACACCCACAGACACACAGAGATACATACAGACACACACAAATACATACAGACACATACAGATACATACAGATACACACAGACACACACAGACACATACAGACACACACAGACACATACAGATACATACAGACACAAACAGATACATACAGATACACACAGACACACACAGACACACACAGACACATACAGACACACACAGATACAAACAGACACACACAGACACACACACACAGACACACACACACAGACACACACACAGACACACACACAGACACACACAGACACACAGACACACACACAGACATAAAGAGATACACACAGACACATACAGATACATACAGACACACAGAGACACACACAGATACACACAGATACATACAGATACATACAGACACACATAGACACACACAGGCACATACAGATACACACAGACACACACAGATACATACAGACACACAGAGACACACACAGACACATACAGACACACACAGATACATACAGACACACACAGACACACACAGATACACACAGATACATACAGATACATACAGACACATACAGATACACACAGATACACACAGACACACACACAGATACACACAGACACACACAGACACACAGAGATACACACAGACACACACAGACCCACACAGACACACACACAGATACACACAGACACATACAGATACATACAGACACATACAGACACACACAGACACACACAGACACATACAGATACACACAGATACATACAGATACATACAGACACATACAGATACACACAGACACACACAGATACATACAGACACACAGATACACACAGACACATACAGACACATACAGATACACACAGACACATACAGACACATACAGACAGACACAGACACATACAGAGATACAGAGATACACACAGACACACACAGATACACACAGAGATACACACAGACACATACAGATACACACAGACACACACACACACAGACACACACAGATACACACATACACATACACATACAGATACACACAGAGATATACAGATACATACAGACACATACAGACACACACAGACACACAGAGATACACACAGACACATACAGATACATACAGACACACAGAGACCCACAGACACATACAGACACACAGAGATATACACAGACACACACAGACACACAGAGATACACAGATACACTCAGACACATACAGACACACACAGAGATACACACAGATACATACAGACACATACAGACACATACAGATACATACAAATACATACAGACACACACAGAGATACATACAGATACAAACAGACACACACAGACACACACAGATACATACAGACACACACAGACACACAGAGATACACACAGACACATACAGACAGATACAGATACACACAGACACATACAGACACACAGAGATACACACAGACACATACAGATACATACAGACACACACAGACACACACAGACAGACACACAGACACACACAGATACATACAGACACACACACAGACACAAACACACACACAGACACACATACACACATATATACACACAGACACATACAGACACAAACAGACACACGCAGACACACCCACAGACACACAGAGATACATACAGACACACACAAATACATACAGACACATACAGATACATACAGATACACACAGACACACACAGACACATACAGACACACACAGACACATACAGATACATACAGACACAAACAGATACATACAGATACACACAGACACACACAGACACACACAGACACATACAGACACACACAAATACAAACAAACACACACAGACACACACACACAGACACACACACAGACACACACAGGCACACAAACACACACACAGACATAAAGAGATACACACAGACACATACAGATACATACAGACACACAGAGACACACACAGATACACACAGATACATACAGATACATACAGACACACATAGACACACACAGGCACATACAGATACACACAGACACACACAGATACATACAGACACACAGAGACACACACAGACACATACAGACACACACAGATACATACAGACACACACAGACACACACAGATACACACAGATACATACAGATACATACAGATACATACAGACACATACAGATACACACAGATACACACAGACACACACAGACACACACACAGATACACACAGACACACACAGACACACAGAGATACACACATACACACACAGACACACACAGACACACACACAGATACACACAGACACATACAGATACATACAGACACATACAGACACACACAGACACACACAGACACATACAGATACACACAGATACATACAGATACATACAGACACATACAGATACACACAGACACACACAGATACATACAGACACACAGATACACACAGACACATACAGACACATACAGATACACACAGACACATACAGACACATACAGACAGACACAGACACATACAGAGATACAGAGATACACACAGACACACACAGATACACACAGAGATACACACAGACACATACAGATACACACAGACACACACACACACAGACACACACAGATACACACATACACATACAGATACACACAGAGATATACAGATACATACAGACACATACAGACACACACAGACACACAGAGATACACACAGACACATACAGACACACAGAGACCCACAGACACATACAGACACACAGAGATATACACAGACACACACAGACACACAGAGATACACACAGATACACTAAGACACATACAGACACACACAGAGATACACACAGATACATACATATACATACAGACACATACAGATACATACAAATACATACAGACACACACAGAGATACATACAGATACATACAGGCACACAAAGACACACACAGATACATACAGACACACACAGACACACAGAGATACACACAGACACACACAGACACACACAGACATACAGAGATACACACAGACACATACAGACACACAGAGATACACACAGACACATACAGATACATACAGACACACACAGACACACACAGACACACACACAGACACACACAGATACATACAGACACACACACAGACACAAACACACACACAGACACACATACACACATATATACACACAGACACATACAGACACAAACAGACACACGCAGACACACACACAGACACACACAGATACATACAGACACACACACAGACACAAACACACACACAGACACACATACACACATATATACACACAGACACATATAGACACAAACAGACACACGCAGACACACCCACAGACACACAGAGATACATACAGACACACACAAATACATACAGACACATACAGATACATACAGATACACACAGACACACACAGACACATACAGATACATACAGACACAAACAGATACATACAGATACACACAGACACACACAGACACATACAGACACATACAGATACATACAGACACACACACAGACACACACACAGACACATACACAGACACACACAGATACATACAGACAAACACAGACACATACAGATTCACACAGACATACACAGATACATACAGATACATACAGACACACACAGATACACACAGACACATACAGATACATGCACAGACACACACAGACACACACAGACATACACACCTACACACAGATACAAACAGACACACACAGACGCACACAGACACACACACAGACACACACACACACATGTGCAGTGGGAAAACTCATCCACCTACTCACTCACCCACTCAATCACCCACCCACTCACCCACCCACTCACTCATGCACGCACGCTCTCACCCACCCACTCACTCACCCACTCACTCACCCACCCACCCACCCACTCACCCACCCACCCACCCACTCACCCACTCACTCACTCACCCACCCACCCACTCACCCACCCACCCACCCACTCACTTACCCACTCACTCACTCACCCACTCACTCACCCACCCACTCACCCACTCACTCACTTACCCACTCACTCACTCTCCCACCCACCCACTCACTCACCCACCCACCCACTCACTCACTCACTTACCCACTCACTCACTCTCCCACCCACCCACTCACTCACCCACCCACTCACTCACCCACCCACTCACTCACTCACCCACTCACTCACCCACTCACCCACCCACTCACCCACTCACTCACTCACCCACTCACTCACCCACCCACTCACTCACCCACTCACTCACCCACCCACTCACTCACCCACTCACCCAATCACCCACCCACTCACTCACCCACCCACTCACCCACCCACTCACCCAATCACCCACCCACTCACCCACCCACCCACCCACCCACTCACTCACCCACCCACCCACCCACTCACTCACCCACCCACCCACTCACTCACTCACCCACCCACCCACTCACCCACCCACCCACCCACTCACTCACTCACCCACCCACCCACTCACTCACTTACCCACTCACTCACTCACCCATCCACCCACTCACCCACCCACCCACCCACTCACTCACTCACCCACCCACCCACTCACTCACCCACTCACTCACTCACCCACCCACTCACTCACCCACTCACTTACCCACCCACTCACCCACCCACTCACCCACTCACCCACCCACTCACCCACTCACGCACGCATGCACTCACCCACCCACCCACTCACCCACCCACCCACTCACTCACTCACCCACGCACTCACCCACTCACCCACTCACTCACCCACTCATCCACTCACTCACTCACCCACTCACCAACTCACACACCCACTCACCCACCCACTCACTCACTCACCCACTCACTCACTTACTCATCCACCCACTCACTCACTTACCCACTCACTCACCACTCACTCACCTACCTACCTACCTACTCACTCACTCACCCACACACTCACCCACTCACTCACTCACTCACCCACTAACCCACCCACTCACTCACCCACCCACCCACTCACCCACCCACCCACCCACCCACTCACCCACCCACCCACCCACTCACCCACTCACTCACTCACCCACCCACCCACTCACCCACCCACCCACCCACTCACTCACTTACCCACTCACTCACTCACCCACTCACTCACTCACCCACTCACTCACTCACTTACCCACTCACTCACTCACCCACCCACTCACTCACCACCCACCCACTCACCCACTCACTCACTCACCCACCCACCCACTCACCCACCCACCCACCCACTCACTCACTTACCCACTCACTCACTCACTCACCCACTCACTCACTCACCTACCTACTCACTCACCACTCACTCACCTACCTACCTACCTACTCACTCACTCACCCACACACTCACCCACTCACTCACTCACTCACCCACTCACCCACTCACTCACTCACCCACCCACTCACTCACCAACACACTCACCCACCCACTTACTCACTCACTCACCTACCTACTCACTCACCACTCACTCACTCACCTACCTACCTACCTACTCACTCACTCACCCA
Source organism: Lethenteron camtschaticum (assembly GCA_018977245.1). Taxonomy (NCBI): domain Eukaryota; kingdom Metazoa; phylum Chordata; class Hyperoartia; order Petromyzontiformes; family Petromyzontidae; genus Lethenteron; species Lethenteron camtschaticum. The sequence goes on along the minus strand of WFAB01003169.1, from coordinate 3,582 downwards.
CACACTCACCCACTCACCCACTCACCCACTCACCCACCCACCACTCACTCACCCACTCACCCACTCACTCACCCACCCACTCACTCACTTACCCACTCACTCACCCACCCACTCACTCACCCACTCACTCACCCACTCACTCACCCACTCACCCACGCACCCACCCACTCACCCACTCACCCACTCACCCACCCACTCACCCACTCACCTACTCACTCACTCACCCACTCACCCACCCACCCACTCACTCACTCACCCACCCACCCACTTACCCACCCACTCACTCACCCACTCACTCACTCACCCACTCACTCACCCACCCACCCACTCACTCACTCACCCACTCACTCACTCACCCACCCACTCACTCACTTACCCACTCACTCACCCACCCACCTACTCACTCACCCACTCACTCACTCATCCTATAGTAGTAGTGGTAGGTGTAGTGGTAGATGTGGCAGATGTAACAGAGGTAGGTGGAATTGTCACTCACTCACTCACCCACTCACTCACCCACTCACTCACCCACTCACCCACTCACCCACTCACCCACTCACTCACCTATAGTAGTAGTGGTAGGTGTAGTAGTAGTAGCAGCAAGGGCAGTTGACGCACCTCTAAGTCGACTCAGCAGAAACGAAACATTCCTTGACTGGGTCAGCTTCTGCTTTCAAATCGGAAACTACCCATCAGATGACAACACAAACACAGAGACAAAGCTCCCCCAGCTAGCCTCTTGCAGGGTTGTAGGGGCAAGTGCTGTTACACAGACACAGACAAAGCTCCCCCAGGTAGCTTCTAGCAGGGCTGTAGGGGCAAGTGCAGTTACACACACAGACAAAGCTCCCCCAGGTAGCCTCTAGCAGGGTTGTAGGGGCAAGTGCTGTCACACAGACAAATCTGCCCCAGGTAGCCTCTAGCAGGGCTGTAGGGGCAAGTGCAGTTACACAGACACAGACAAAGATCCCCCAGGTAGCCTCTAGCAGGGCTGTAGGGGCAAGTGCAGTTACACAGACACAGACACAGCTCCCCCAGGTAGCTTCTAGCAGGGTTGTAGGGGCAAGTGCAGTTACACACACAGACACAGCTCCCCCAGGTAGCCTCTCGCAGGGCTGTAGGGTCAAGTGCTGTTAGCGAGCACCTATGAAGGCTACCGCCACTGTGGCACACACACTCACTTACTCACCCACACACTCACCCACACACTCACCCACACACTCACCCACACACTCACCCACACACTCACCCACACACTCACCCACACACTCACCCACACACCCACACAATCACCCACTCACCCACTCACACACCTACCTATTCACTCACTCACCCACACACTCACCCATTTACTCACACACTCACCCACCCACACACTCACCCACCCACTTACTCACTAACTCACCCATACACTCACCCACTCACACACTCACACACTCACTCACTCAGCCACACACTCACCCACACACCCACTTACACACCACTCACTCACCCACACAATCACCCACTCACACACCTACCTACTCACTCACTCACCCACACACTCACTCACCCATTTACTCATACACTCACCCACACACTCACCCCTCACACACCACTCACCCACCCACACACTCACTTACTCACCCACACACTCACTTACTCACCCACACACTCACCCACACACTCACCCACACACTCACCCACACACTCACCCACACACCCACACAATCACCCACTCACCCACTCACACACCTACCTACTCACTCACTCACCCACACACTCACCCATTTACTCACACACTCACCCACACACTCACCCCTCACCCACACACTCACCCACCCACACACTCACCCACCCACTTACTCACTAACTCACCCATACACTCACCCACTCACACACCACTCACTCACCCACACACTCACCCACTCACACACTCACACACTCACTCACTCAGCCACACACTCACCCACACACCCACTTACACACCACTCACTCACCCACACAATCACCCACTCACACACCTACCTACTCACTCACTCACCCACACACTCACTCACCCATTTACTCATACACTCACCCACACACTCACCCCTCACACACCACTCACCCACCCACACACTCACCCACCCACTTACTCACTAACTCACCCACACACTCACCCACTCACACACCACTCACTCACCCACACACTCACCCACTCACACACTCACACACTCACTCACTCACCCACACACTCACCCACACACCCACTTACACACCACTCACTCACCCACACAATCACTCACTCACCCACTCACACACCTACCTACTCACTCACTCACCCACACACTCACTCACCCATTTACTCACACACTCACCCACACACTCACCCCTCACACACCACTCACCCACCCACACACTCACCCACCCACTTACTCACTAACTCACCCACACACTCACCCACTCACACACCACTCACTCACCCACACACTCACCCACTCACTCACCCACACTCTCACCCAATCACACACTCACACACCTACCTACTCACTCACTCATTCACCACTCACTCACCCACCTACTCATTCACTCACCCATCCACTCGCCCACTCACCCACTCACTCACCTGCCTACTCACCTACTCACTCACCCACACTCACTCACTCACTGACCTCCTCACTCACTCACCCACCCACACACCCACCCATTCACCCACTCACCCACACACACACCTACCCACTCACCCACTCACTCACCCACTCACTCACCCACCCATCCACCCACTCACACACTCACTAACTCACTCACCCACCCACTCACTCACCCAATAACCCACTCACTCACTAATTCACCCACTCACTCACCCACTCACTCACCTACAGTAGTAGTAGTACCTGTAGTAGTGGTAGGTGTAGTGGTAGGTGTAAGAGTAGTGGTAGGTGTAGTAGTAGTGGTAGTAGTGGTAGTAGTAGTGTAGTAGTAGTGTAGTAGTAGTAGTGTAGTAGTAGTAGTGTAGTAGTAGTGGTAGATGTAGTACCTGCGGTAACGGCTCATGAAGTAGTAGTAGTAGCAGCAGCTAAGAATGCTACTTTAAGCATCACCGGCTGTGTCGAGAATGAGTGTCGAGAGTGGTGGTGGAGAATGGCGAAGTTATGATGGTAAAGGGAGGTTTCGATATGAGTGGGTGGGTGAGTGGGTGGGTGGGTGAGTGGGTGGGTGGGTGGGTGAGTGAGTAGGTGGGTGGGTGGGTGAGTGGGTGGGTGGGTGAGTGGGTGTGTGAGTGGGTGAGTGGGTGGGTGGGTGAGTGAGTGAGTGGGTGAATGGGTGAGTGAGTGGGTGAGTGAGTGGGTGAGTGAGTGGGTGGGTGAGTGGGTGGGTGGGTGGGTGGGTGAGTGGGTGGGTGGGTGGGTGAGTGAGTGGGTGGGTGGGTGGGTGAGTGGGTGAGTGAGTGAGTGGGTGAGTGAGTGGGTGAGTGGGTGGGTGGGTGGGTGAGTGAGTCAGTGAGTGGGTGAGTGAGTGTGGAGTGAATCAGTGAGTGAGTGGGTGGGTGGGTGAGTGAGTTAGTGAGTGGGTGAGTGAGTGAGTGGGTGAGTGAGTGGGTGAGTGAGTGGGTGGGTGGTG
>WFAB01003168.1:12500-20164 GCA_018977245.1 Lethenteron camtschaticum | reverse complement strand
AATATTTATTTTTCTTTTTATTGAAATTATTTATTGATGAAATTAAAATTACTGAAAAAAGAAAATTAAAAATATTTCTTTTTTATTTTATTTTCATTGAATTATTTTTAGATGAAATTAAAAGTAATAAAAATCAAATTAAAAATATTTATTTTTCATTTTAATTTTTTTTATTAATTTTAACTTCATTATTTACCTACGTGACTTCACCGAAAGAACCAAGAGCATGTGTCTAATTGTGTCTCGCAGCTACGCTTGAGTATTTTGCCCCGTTGCTACGATTCTCTACGTGATGATGATGATGCTGCTAAGCCTCTCGATGGAGCAGTCATTAGCGATGGACAGGTGGAGATTCACGCCGGACTCAGAGATGAGAGACAGAGACACAGAGGGAGGGACGGGTGAGTGAGTGCATTAATGGGCCCTGTCTGAAGGCTGTCACCTTAAACCACATCCCTATCGATTGACGCGTGACCACAGCGAGCCGATCGCCCTCGGCCCTTGCGAGACACACGGGAGACAGAGGGAGGGAGAGAGGCGTAGACTCATCACGCAGAGACACACAGACTCATCGCATAGATAGCCATAGACTCATCACGTAGAGACACACAGACTCATAGACTCATCACACACAGACTCATCACATAGATAGCCATAGACTCATCACATAGAGACACACAGAGACACACAGAGACACACAGACTCATCGCATAGAGACACACAGACTCATCACATAGATAGCCATAGACTCACCACACAGAGACCCACAGACTCATCACGCAGAGACACACAGACTCATCACATAGATAGCCATAGACTCATCACGTAGAGACACACAGACTCATAGACTCATCACATAGAGACACACAGAGACACACACAGGAGAGACCACAGAGACACACAGAGACCCACAGACTCATCACGCAGAGACACACAGACTCATCACATAGATAGCCATAGACTCACCACACAGAGACCCACAGACTCATCACACAGAGACCCATAGACTCACCACACAGAGACCCACAGACTCACCACACAGAGACCCACAGACTCATCACACAGAGACCCATAGACTCACCACACAGAGACCCATAGACTCACCACACAGAGACCCATAGACTCATCACACAGAGACCCATAGACTCACCACACAGAGACCCACAGACTCATCACACAGAGACCCATAAACTCACCACACAGAGACCCACAGACTCACCACACAGAGACCCACAAACTCATCACACAGAGACCCACAGACTCATCACACAGAGACCCACAGACTCACCACACAGAGACCCACAGACTCATCACACAGAGACCCATAGACTCACCACACAGAGACCCACAGACTCACCACACAGAGACCCACAGACTCACCACACAGAGACCCACAGACTCACCACACAGAGACCCACAGACTCATCACACAGAGACCCATAGACTCACCACACAGAGACCCATAGACTCACCACACAGAGACCCATAGACTCACCACACAGAGACCCATAACCTCATCACACAGAGCCCATAAACTCATCACACAGAGACCCATAAACTCATCACACAGAGACCCATAGACTCATCACATAGAGACACACAGACTAATCACACAGAGACCCATAGACTCACCACACAGAGACCCACAAACTCATCACACAGAGACCCATAGACTCACCACACAGAGACCCATAGACTCACCACACAGAGACCCACAGACTCATCACACAGAGACCCACAGACTCACCACACAGAGACCCATAGACTCACGACACAGAGACCAATAGACTCATCACACAGAGACCATAGACTCATCGCATAGAGACCCATTGACTCACCACACAGAGACCCATTGACTCACCACACAGAGACCCACAGACTCATCACACAGAGACCCATAGACTCACCACACAGAGACCCATAGACTCACCACACAGAGACCCACAGACTCACCACACAGAGACCCATAGACTCACCACACAGAGACCCACAGACTCACCACACAGAGACCCATAGACTCACCACACAGAGACCAATAGACTCACCACACAGAGACCCACAGACTCACCACACAGAGATCCACAGGACTTATCACACAGAGACTTACAGACGCATCGTATAGAGATCCACAGATTAATCACACAGAGACCCATAGACTCACCACACAGAGACCCATAGACTCACCACACAGAGACCCATAGACTCACCACACAGAGACCCACAGACTCACCACACAGAGACCCATAGACTCACCACACAGAGACCCACAGCCTCACCACACAGAGACCCACAGACTCACCATACAGAGACCCATAGACTCACCACACAGAGACCCACAGACTCACCACACAGAGACCCATAGACTCACCACACAGAGACCACAGACTCACCACACAGAGACCCATAGACTCACCACACAGAGACCCACAGACTCATCACACAGAGACCCACAGACTCACCACACAGAGACCCACAGACTCACCACACAGAGACCCATAGACTCACCACACAGAGACCCACAGACTCATCACACAGAGACCCACAGACTCATCACACAGAGACCCATAGACTCACCACACAGAGACCCACAGACTCACCACACAGAGACCCATAGACTCACCACACAGAGACCAATAGACTAATCACATAGAGACCCATAGACTCATCGCATAGAGACCCATTGACTCACCACACAGAGATCCACAGACTCACCACACAGAGACCCATAGACTCACCACACAGAGACCCACAGCCTCACCACACAGAGACCCACAGACTCACCATACAGAGACCCATAAACTCACCACACAGAGACCCACAGACTCACCACACAGAGACCCACAGACTCACCACACAGAGACCCACAGACTCATCACACAGAGACCCATAGACTCACCACACAGAGACCCACAGACTCACCACACAGAGACCCACAGACTCACCACACAGAGACCCACAGACTCATCACACAGAGACCCATAGACTCATCACACAAAGACCCATAAACTCATCGCATAGAGACCCATAGACTCACCACACAGAGACACACAGACTCACCACACAGAGACACACAGACTGATAGTAATTCCAACAGTTCGACAAGAAACGAGTACGTCCATCTACGCTCCCGAATGCCGCTAATTTATTTTCTTTCTACCCACGTGACTTTACCGAAAGAACCACAGAGTATTCATCCCTGCAGTCAAATCAAGTAGATAATCTATTTCTCTTCCTACCTACGTGACTTAAAGAGCCAAAGAGTGTAATTCCAGCAGTTCGAAAAGAAACGGATGAACAGAACGTTCCAGACGGCCGTCCGATGACCTCGGCTGCCGAGACAAGATGGCGACGCGGCGGCCGCCATCTTGCCCTCTGAGGCTGCAGGGGGCAGTGATTCTAGATGTGAAGCTTTCGTGACTGCAAGGATTCATATTCTTAGGTTTTTTTCGGTAAAGTCACGTAGGTAAAAACATTAACATTAATAAAATTAATAAAAGTAAAATAAAAAAGATATTTTATTTTATTTTACTTTCATTAATTTTTAAAATTAAAAGTAATTTGTTTTTAATTTAAATTAATAAAAATAAAATAAAAATATGTTATTTTACTTTTATTACTTTAAAAATTAAAATTAATGAAATTTAAAATTAGTAAAATAAAAATAATTTATTTTATTTTACATTTATTAATTTTAATTTTTTTTACCTACGTGACTTAAAGAGCCAAAGAGAGTAATTGCAGCAGTTCTAAAAGAAACGGATGAACAGAACGTTCCAGACGGCCGTCCGATGACCTCGGCTGCCGAGACAAGATGGCGACGTGGCGGCCGCCATCTTGCCCTCTGAGGCTGGAGGTTTTTGTGCCAGTTGAAAGGGTAAAAACCTACCACTATATTTTGCATTTTGACTGCTTGTGTTATGGTTATTGCGAACATGATGCCTTGTATAAAGGTGTCAGCTTTTGTACCAGTTGAAAGGGTAAAAACCTACTACTGTATTTTGCCACTGGTAAAGGAGGTCTCTTAGTGTTACGCTTGAAATTTAACGTTTCTTGTAATAAACAAGCTGCCTCCAAGAAGACGTTTCTGTTTCAGTTTTCAGTTTTACATTCATCTGGAATAGCTCCGTGAGCCATTCGGCCTCTTGAATCGGGTGCAAACCGCAACAAACAAAAGACAAAAACATGAAGAAAACATCTTAAAGTGAATATGTGACTATGTGCAAACATAAAATCCAAGAAAAGACAGCAGTGAAGTTATAGCCACAGCATTTACCTACGTACAGTGCCAAAGAACTGTCACACACTTGCAACATACGTACAACATAGGTACAACATACGTACGACATACGTGCAACATACATCGTCACCAATTCTAGATTTGAAGCTTTCGTGACTGCAAGGATTCATATTCTTAGGTTTTTTTGCGGTAAAGTCACGTAGGTAAAAACATTAAAATTAATAAAATTAATAAAAGTAAAATAAAATAACAATCACGACGTTTCGGAAGACGGAAGCTCGTGTTGCTTCGGAAACGTCGTGATTTTTATTTTATTTTATTAATTTTAATGTTTTACCTACGTGACTTTACCGAAAAAACCTAAGAATATGGAGGGGCCAGCTTTGTCTGTGGCTGTATAGCCCCATGTGCGTGCCTCAGATAATCTCACCCGGATCAAGACATAAGCCCTCCTACGCCCCGGTCTCTAAATTTAGAGGCGTCAATGTCTTTGCTACCTTATCCTACCCATCCATTCCTACCCCCCACCACCCCCCATTCTCTCTGAATTTCATCCCTTCAGAAGCTTAGCAAGAGAGAGAGAGACACAGAGCCAGTTGATCTACAATTATTCTAGATTTGAAGCTTTCGTGACTGCGAGGATTGATATTGTTGGGTTTTTTCGGTAAAGTAACGTAGGTAAAAAAAATTAAAAATATATTTATATATACATTTTATTTTATTAATTTTAATTCATAAAAGTTAATAATTTTATAAAAGTAAAAAACATATATTTTTATTTGACTTTTATTAATTTTAATTAAAATGAATAACTTTTATTAATTTAAATTTTAATTAAAATTAATAACTTTTATTAATTGTAATTTTAATTAAAAGGAATGAAAGTAAAATGAAAATAAAAATATTTTATTTTATTTTAAAATAAAATAAAAATATTTTATTTTATTTTCATTCTACTTTCATTAATTTTAATTTTAATTTTTTTATACACTTTACTTTACCGAATACACCCAAGAAAAATTATTCTACAACTATTCGGCATTTCTACCGGGTGTAAGGGGCCACAGCGCTGGACCAGTAGGATACTTAGAGACCCATAGAGACACAACGAGCTTCAACAATCTGGGCCCATCGCGAATAATGGTGGCTCAATCAAATTGGCTCATCGCCATCATCATCATCATTACGTGGTAATGTCTATCAGCCGAAGGCTCTCAATGCAGAGAGAACATAGGATGCATAGAGACCCATGGAGACCCGGAGATGAAACTAAATGATTGTTATTCTTGGTTGTTGCGGTAAAGGCACGTAGGAGGGAAATAATAAAATATTATGTTTTATTGTAAAAATAATAAAAAAAATAAAACATTATGTTTTATTTTGATAAAATAAAAAATATTATGTTTTATTTTGATAAAATAAAAAAATAAAACATTATGTTTTATACTATGAGACCTCCTTTACCAGTGGCAAAATATAGTATTAGGTTTTTACCCTTAAAACTGGTACAAAACTGACACCTTTATACAAGGCGTCATGTTTGCTTACCCGAGCTCTCAATACTCTGATGGTGCGTTGTCTTTGAGTTGTACGCCTTTTGGCGTCATCTGGTCCAACTCCAATGGAGACTAGGCTCTAAGAAAAGCTGTCTCGGGTGTGGACCTATCAACTTCAAGGACAGTGCATATCATTATCATCATCAGAGTTGTTTCTTTGTGTTTGCATTTTGACTGCTTGTGTTGCGGTTATTGCAAACATGATGCCTTGTATAAAGGCGTCAGTTTTTGTACCAGTTGAAAGGGTAAAAACCTACTACTATTATGTTTTATTTTGATAACATAAAAAAATTAAACATTATGTTTTATTTTCAGTAAATAAAAGGATAAAATGTAATGTTTTATTTGATACAAAAAAAAAAACATTAAGCTTCATTTTGATAAAATAAAATAAAAACATAATGTTTTATTTTTATTCTTTTATTATTTCCCTTCTACGTGACTTTTCCAAATAAACCAAGAACATGAATCCCTGCAGTCACGAAAGCTTCCAATCGAAATTTAAATTATGGTCACCCTTTGGTTCTTTCGGTAAAGTCGCGTAGGTAGGAAAATAAAATATAATCGCGACGTTTCGGGCGCTTGCGTTGCACTTGCGTTGCGCCCGAAACGTCGCCATTCGTTTTATTTTCTACCCACGTGACTTTACCGAAAGAACGAGAGACTGTGTGGATTCCTGCAGCCACGAAAGCTTCACATCAAGATGAAATTGCACTGGTCAACAAACAACTTTTGAAGATGTTCTAGACTAATTTCAGGGTGCTGATTTCAAATCTAAATCTCAGATTTGCTCTATCACATCTCATTTTTATGCTATCGGCATACCCCCCATTTTCATTGATTTTACCCGAAATTAACTCCGTCACTTATGATTGCAAGTTGTTGCGAGCCAGTGACTGCTTTAGTGTTAAAATACGGTGCTGTATTCTTAGGATAGTGTGTTTATAATATCATGTTATGTAGATATCCACATTTATTTCATATTTTTCTTCTGCAGTTTTTATTGAAAATGCAATATTTGATATCTCAAAAACCTGATGTGATGGACAAAAACTGATGCCCGATTTGGAATCAGCACCCCCCAAAATTACCTTAAAACCGTTGGAATACTTTATGCGAGAAAAAGTGTGTTGACCAGTGTTGTTTTTGTCTTACAAGGTGGGGCCCCACTACTGAGCTGCTACTGTGCAAACTACTTTGTTCAGATAAGCTACACGTGGCCATCACAGATGATAGCGGCTCACCCACAGTGACTTATCACCATCATCAGCATCATCATCATCAGCAGCATCATCATAAGCAGTAGCATCAGCATCATCAGCAGCATCACCACCATCACCACCATCATCATCAGCAGCATCAGCATCATCAGCAGCATCATCAGCAGCATCAGCGTCATCAGCAGCAGCATCATCACCACCATCACCATCATCACCACCATCACCACCAGCATCATCAGCAGCATCACCACCATCACCACCATCACCATCACCACCACCATCACCATCACCACCACCATCACCACCATCACCACCATCATCATCAGCAGCATCATCATCAGCAGCATCATCATCATCACCATCATCACCATCACCACCATCATCACCACCATCATCATCGTCACCATCACCACCATCATCATCAGCAGCACCATCATCATCACCACCATCATCATCGTCACCATCATCACCATCACCACCATCATCATCAGCAGCACCATCATCATCACCACCATCATCATCGTCACCATCATCACCATCACCACCATCATCACCATCACCACCATCACCACCATCAGCATCATCACCACCATCGTCACCATCATCACCATCACCACCCCCATCACCACCATCACCACCATCACCACCATC
>WFAB01003168.1:0-7500 GCA_018977245.1 Lethenteron camtschaticum | reverse complement strand
AAGGAGTGAGAGAGACAGAGAGAGAGACAGAGAGAGACACAGAGAGACACAGAGAGACACAGAGAGAGACAGAGAGACACAGACAGAGAGAGACACAGAGAGACACAGAGAGAGACAGAGAGACACAGACAGACAGAGAGACACAGAGAGAGACAGAGAGACACAGACAGACAGAGAGACAGAGAGACACACAGAGAGACACACAGAGAGAGACACACAGAGAGAGACACACAGAGAGAGACAGAGAGACACACAGAGAGAGACACAGAGAGAACACACAGAGAGACACACAGAGAGAGAGACACCAGAGAGAGACACACAGAGAGAGACAGAGAGACACACAGAGAGAGACACAGAGAGAGACACAGAGAGAGACACAGAGAGAGACAGAGAGACACAGAGTGAGAGCTGGAGAGAAAGGAGGAGAGAGACAGAGACACAGAGAGACAAAGAGAGAGAGACACAGACACACAGAAAGACAGAGAGACACAGAGAGAGACACAGATAGACACAGAGAGACACAGAGAGAGAGACACACAGAGAGAGACACACAGAGAGAGACAGAGAGACACACAGAGAGACACACAGAGAGAGACACACAGAGAGAGACACACAGAGAGAGACAGAGAGACACACAGAGAGACACACAGAGAGAGACACACAGAGAGAGACACACAGAGAGAGACAGAGAGACACACAGAGAAGACACAGAGAGAGACACAAAGAGAGACACACAGAGAGAGACACACAGAGAGAGACACACAGAGAGAGACAGAGAGACACACAGAGAGACACACAGAGAGAGACACACAGAGAGAGACAGAGAGACACACAGAGAGAGACACAGAGAGAACACAGAGAGAGACACACAGAGAGAGACACACAGAGACACACAGAGAGACACAGAGAACACAGAGAGAGACACACAGAGAGACACACAGAGACACACAGAGACACAGAGACACACAGAGAGAGACACACAGAGAGAGACACACAGAGAGAGACACAGAGAGAGACACAGAGAGAGACACAGAGAGACACACAGAGAGACACAGAGAGAGACACACAGAGAGAGACACACAGAGAGAGACAGAGAGACACACAGAGAGAGACACAGAGAGAGACACACAGAGAGACACACAGAGAGAGACACACAGAGAGAGACACACAGAGAGACAGAGAGACACACAGAGAGACAACAGAGAGAGACACACAGAGAGAGACAGAGAGACACACAGAGAGAACACAGAGAGAGACACAGAGAGACACACAGAGAGAGACACACAGAGACACACAGATAGACACAGAGACACACAGAGAGAGACACACAGAGAGAGACACACAGAGACACACAGATAGACACAGAGACACACAGAGAGAGAGACACAGAGTGAGAGCTGGAGAGAAAGGGAGGGAGTGAGAGAGACAGAGACACAGATAGACACAGAGACAGACAGAGAGAGACAGACAGAGACACAGAGAGACACAGATAGACACAGAGAGACACAGAGAGACACAGACAGAGAGAGACACAGACACAGAGAGACACAGAGAGACACAGAGAGACACAGAGAGACACAGAGAGAGAGACACAGAGTGAGAGCTGGAGAGAAAGGGAGTGAGAGAGACAGAGACAGACAGAGACACAGAGAGACACAGAGAGACACAGAGACAGACAGAGAGAGACAGAGAGAGACAGAGAGACACAGACAGACAGAGAGACACAGAGAGAGACACAGAGAGACACAGAGAGAGAGACACAGAGTGAGAGCTGGAGAGAAATTGAGTGAGTGAGTGAGATGAAATGTCGAGTCACGCTTCCTGCACTGTCTGGATTAGGATTTGGCTAAACAATGAGCGGCACACACAATGGGGTGGGTGGGGTGACGTGGGTTTACAGGTGTCTCTGTGTGTGTACAGGTGTGTCTCTGTGTGTGTGTAGGTGTGTCTGTGTGTGTGTGTAGGTGTGTCTGTGTGTGTGTAGGTGTGTCTGTGTGTGTAGGTGCGTGTGTCTGTGTGTGTCTGTGTGTGTATAGGTGTGTCTGTGTGTGTATGTGTGTCTGTGTGTGTAGGTGTGTCTGTGTGTGTAGGTTGTGTGTCTGTGTGTGTGTCTGTGTGTGTGTAGGTGTGTATGTGTGTCTGTGTGTACAAGTGGGTACAGGTGTGTGTGTTGCAGGTGTGTCTGTGTGTGTAGGTGTGTCTGTGTGTGTCTGTGTGTGTACAGGTGTGTCTGTGTGTGTGTGTATGTGTGTCTGTGTGTAGGTGTGTCTGTGTTTAGGTGTGTGTGTGTGTAGGTGTGTATAGGTGTATGTATGTGTACAGGTGTGTCTGTGTAGGTGTGTGTATGTACAGGTGTGTCTGTGTGTGTGTGTACTGGTGTGTGTGTGTAGGTGTGTGTCTGTGTGTGTGTAGGTGTGTCTGTGTGTGTAGGTGCGTGCGTCTGTGTGTGTCTGTGTGTGTACAGGTGTGTGTGTGTATGTGTGTGTGTGTAGGTTGTGTGTCTGTGTGTGTGTAGGTGTATACAGGTGGGTACAGGTGTGTGTGTGTGTGTGTTGGTGTGTCTGTGTGTGTGTGTACTGGTGTGTGTGTGTTTGTGTGTGTACTGGTGTGTGTGTAGGTGTGTGTCTGTGTGTGTGTAGGTGTGTCTGTGTGTGTAGGTGCGTGTCTGTGTGTGTCGGTGTGTGTACAGGTGTCTGTGTGTGTGTATGTGTGTGTGTGTGTAGGTGTGTGTAGGTTGTGTGTCTGTGTGTGTGTGTCTGTGTGTGTGTAGGTGTGTGTGTGTGTCTGTGTGTACAGGTGGGTACAGGAGTGTGTGTTGCAGGTGTGTCTGTATGTGTGTGTGTCTGTGTGTGTGTGTACTGGTGTGTGTACAGTGTCTGTGTGTACAGGTGTGTACAGGTCTGTGTGTGTAGGTGTGTCTGTGTGTGTGTTGGTGTGTCTGTGTGTAGGTGTCTGTGTGTGTGTGTAGGTGTGTAGTTGTGTGTGTAGATGTGGGTGTGTGTGTGTACAGGTGTGTCTGTGTGTGTATGTGTAAGTGTTTCTGTGTGTATGTAGGTGTGTGTGTAGGTGTGTGTGTGTACAGTGTCTGTGTGTGTGTAGGTCTGTGTGTAGGTGTGTCTGTGTGTTCAGGTGGGTACAGGCGTGTGTGTGTGTGTAGGTGTGTGTCTGTGTGTGTGTACAGGTGCGTGTGTGTACAGTGTGTCCGTGTGTGTACAGTGTGTGTGTGTATATACAGTGTCTGTGTGTGCGGAGAGCGGTGGGTGTTGTGGTTAGCTGCGTTATGAACCCGACGACCCGAGTTCGATTCCCGCTCACGGCCAACACCACCAGTAACGATATCTGAACCGGTCCTGGGCCTCCCCTAGGTCGACTCAGCCTCAACTGAGTAGCTGGTGTAGCGGTGTGTAGTGAACATCGCTAGCACTGGGGAGACAAAGGCGGCCGTGCGTGGTGCTGGCCACCCACCCCCTCTGTGTGTGCCACAGTGCCGGTAGCCTTCACAGGTTGCTGCTGCTACTCGCTACTAGCAGCACTTGCCCCTGCAGCCTGTTAGAGGCTACACGGGGGACCTTTGTCTGTGTCTGTGTGTGAGGTGCCAGCTAACAGCACTTGCCCCTGCAGCCTGTTAGAGGCTACACGGGGGATCTTTGTCTGTGTCTGTGTGTGAGGTGCTCGCTAACAGCACTTGCCCCTGCAGTCTGTTAGAGGCTACACGGGGGATCTTTGTCTGTGTCTGTGTGTGAGGTGCCAGCTAACAGCACTTGCCCCTGCAGTCTGTTAGAGGCTACACGGGGGATCTTTGTCTGTGTCTGTGTGTGAGGTGCTCGCTAACAGCACTTGCCCCTGCAGTCTGTTAGAGGCTACACGGGGGATCTTTGTCTGTGTCTGTGTGTGAGGTGCCAGCTAACAGCACTTGCCCCAACAGCCTTCGTCAAGGAACACGGAAGGATCTTTGTCTGTTGTGTGCATAGTTAAGTGGTTTTGTTTGTGTGTGTGTGAATAGGTGGGTGTGTGTACAGGTGAGAATGTGTGTGTGTGTGTGTGTAGAGGTGAGCGTGTGTGTGTGTAGAGGTGAGCATGTGTGTGTGATTGTGGGTGTGTGTGTAGAGGTGAGTAGGTGTGTGTGTGTGTGTGTACAGGTGAGTAGGTGTGTGTGTGTGTGGGTGTGTGTACAGGTGAGCATGTGTGTGGAATTGTGGGTGTGCGTACAGGTGAGTAGGTGTGTGTGTGTAGAGGTGAGTAGGTGTGTATGTGTGTACAGGTGAGAAGGTGTGTTGGTGTGTGGGTGTGTACAGGTGAGTAGGTGTGTGTGTGTACAGGTGAGAATGTGTGTGTGTGTGTACAGGTGAGAATGTGTGTGTGTGTATGTAGGGGTGAGTAAGTGTGTGTTTGTGGGTGTGTGTACAGGTGAGTAGGTGTGTGGGTGTGTGGGTGTGTGTACAGGTGAGTAGGTGTGTGTGTGTGTGGGTGTGTGTACAGGTGAGTAGGTGTGTGGGTGTGTGGGTGTGTGTACAGGTGAGTAGGTATGTGGGTGTGTGGGTGTGTGTACAGGTGAGTAGGTGTGTGTGGTACAGGTGAGTAGGTGTGTGTGTGTATGTAGCGGTGAGTAGGTGTGTGGGTGTGTGTGTGTGTACAGGTGAGTAGGTGTGTGGGTGTGTGTGTGTGTGTACAGGTGTGTGGGTGTGTGGGTGTGTGAGTGTGTCGGTGTGTATCGTTGAGTAGGTGTCTGTGTCGGGCGTTCGACACTTCACGTGGCCTCAAGGTGCACATGGCCTGGCACAAGCGTCGTGGTGACGTCACCGCCACATAGTGGCGAATGGCGGTTGTTGTTTTTGGTGCTAGCTAACAGCACTTCCCCCTGCAGTTTGTTAGAGGCTACACGGGGGATCTTTGTCTGTGTCTGTGTGTGAAGTGCTAGCTAACAGCACTTGCCCCTGCAGTCTGTCAGAGGCTACACGGGGGATCTTTGTCTGTGTCTGTGTGGTGCTAGCAAACAGCACTTGCCCTGCAGCCTGTTAGAGGCTACTTGGGCTTCCTTTGTTTGTGTCTGTGTGTGAGGTGCCAGCTAACAGCACTTGCCCCTGCAGCATGTCAGAGGCTACACGGGGAATCTTTGCCTGTGTCTGTGTGTGAGGTGCTAGCTAACAGCACTTGCCCCTGCAGTCTGTCAGAGGCTACACGGGCAAACCTTTGTCTGTGTCTGTGTGTGAGGTTCCAGCTAACAGCACTTGCCCCTGCAGCCTGTCAGAGGCTACACGGGGGATCTTTGTCTGTGTCTGTGTGTGAGGTGCTAGCTAACAGCACTTGCCCCTGCGGCCTGTCAGAGGCTACCCGGGCGAACCTTTGTCTGTGTCTGTGTGTGAGGTGCCAGCTAACAGCACTTGCCCCTGCAGCCTGTCAGAGGCTACCCGGGGGACCTTTGTCTGTGTCTGAGGTGTTAGCTAACAGCACTTGCCCCTGCAGCCTGTCAGAGGCTACACGGGGGAACATTTGCCCGTGTCTGTGTCGTGGTTAGGGTGTGCGCGCGCCAGGCAGCCGAGTCGGCAGGGTGACTCATCTTGGAAGACAAAGGCGGTCGGGGGCGACGATTTGTTGCCCGTGGCAACGGTGTGGAGATGCCCCGCCTCCCCCCCCACCCACCCACCCACTCCTCGTGTTCCACACGCAAGGCGGAATGTATGTTTTGGCTCACGCGGTCTGTTTGTGCTGGAGATGGTGGGTCGGTGGTGTCTCCTTTCATCAGCAGCATCATCAGCATCAATCGTATCGACGCTCGCGGCCAAACAGTCGTGGCGACTTGTAGCATCCTGGTTGGTTCGATCCGGAGTTGGAACCAGGCTGGGTGACAGGTGGGGAGGTCCTTCACAGATTCTTGAAAGATCTGGACATTGTTCCCATCCTGGATGGTTTCATTGGCTTCGATCCATCCCTGGGTTGGAACCAGTCTGGGTGACACGAGGGGAGGTCTTTCACAGATTCTTGAAAGGTCTTGAAAGGTTCCCATCATGGATGGTTCCATTGGCTAGAATCAATCCCTGGGTTGCAAACCGGCTGGGTGACAGGATGGGAGGTCCTTCACAGATTCTTGAAAGGTCTTGGACAGGTTCCATCATGGATGGTTCCATTGGCTAGAATCAATCCCAGGGTTGGAACCAGGTTGAGTGACAAGGAGGGAGGTCCTTCACAGATTCTTGAAGGTTCTGGTCAGGTTCCCATCCTAGATAGTTCCATTGGCTCGAACCCATCCATCCAGGGTTGGAACCAGGCTGAGTGACAGGGGGGAGGTCCTTCACAGATTCTTGAAAGGTCTGGACATTGTTCCCATCCTGGATGGTTCCATTGGCTAGAACCCATCCATCCCAGGGTTGGAACCAGTCTGGGTGACACGAGGGGAGGTCTTTCACAGATTCTTGAAAGGTCTTGAAAGGTTCCCATCCTGGCTGGTTCTATTGGCTAGAATTAATCCCGGGGTTGGAACCAGATTGAGTGACAAGAGGGAGGTCCCTCACAGATTCTTGAAAGGTCTGGACAAGTTCCAATCCTGGATGGTTCCATTGGCTAGAATCAATCCCGGGGTTGGAACCAGGCTGGGTGACACGGTGGGAGGTCCTTCACAGATTCTTGAAAGTTCTTGGACAGGTTCCCATCCTGGCTGGTTCCATTGGCTAGAATCAATCCCGGGGTTGGTACCAGGCTGAGTGACAATTCGAGGTCCTTCACAGATTCTTGAAAGGTCTAGACAGGTTCCCATCCTGGATGGTTCATTGGCTAGAATCAATCCCGCGGTTGGAACCAGATTGGGTGACAATTCGAGGTCCTTCACAGATTCTTGAAAGGTCTTGGACAGGTTCCCATCCTGGATGGTTCCATTGGCTAGAATCAATCCCGGGTTGGAACCAGGCTGAGTGACAATTCGAGGTCCTTCACAGATTCTTGAAAGGTCTAGACAGGTTCCCATCCTGGATGGTTCATTGGCTAGAATCAATCCCGCGGTTGGAACCAGATTGGGTGACAATTCGAGGTCCTTCACAGATTCTTGAAAGGTCTAGACAGGTTCCCATCCTGGATGGTTCATTGGCTAGAATCAATCCGCGGTTGGAACCGATTGGGTGACAATTCGAGGTCCTTCACAGATTCTTGAAAGGTCTAGACAGGTTCCCATCCTGGATGGTTCATTGGCTAGAATCAATCCCGCGGTTGGAACCAGATTGGGTGACAATTCGAGGTCCTTCACAGATTCTTGAAAGGTCTTGGACAGGTTCCGATCCTGGATGGTTCAATTGCCTAGAATCAATCCCGGGGTTGGAACCAGGTTGAGTGACAAGGAGGGAGGTCCTTCACAGATTCTTGAAAGGTCTTGAAAGGTTCCAATCCTGGCTGGTTCCATTGGCTAGAATCAATCCCGGGGTTGGAACCAGGCTGGGTGACAGGGGGAGGTCCTTCACAGATTCTTGAAAGGTCTTGAAAGGTTCCCATCGTAGCTGGTTCCATTGGCTAGAA
>WFAB01003167.1:2500-20176 GCA_018977245.1 Lethenteron camtschaticum | reverse complement strand
GTGTACCGTGTGTGTTTACCTGTGTGTGTTACCTGTGTGTTTGTGTACCTGTGTACCTGTGTGTGTGCGTGACTGTGTGTGTGCTTGTACCTGTGTGTGTGCGTGTACCTGTGTATGTGTGTACCTGTGTGTGTGTACCTGTGTGTGTGTGTACCTGTGTGTGTGTTTGCCTGTGTGTGTGTTTGCCTGTGTGTGTGTACCTGTGTGTGTGTGTACCTGTGTGTGTGTGTACCGTGTGTGTGTGTACCTGTGTGTGTGTGTACCTGTGTGTGTGTGTGTGTACCTGTGTGCGCGTGTGTACGTGTGTGTGTGTACCTGTGTGTGTTAGTGTGTACCTGTGTGTGTGTGTGTACCTGTGTGTGTGTGACCTGTGTGTGTGTGTGTGTACCTGTGTGTGTGTGCCTGTGTGTGTGTGTACCTGTGTGCGTGTGTACCTGTGTGTGTGTGCGTGTGTGTGTGNGTGTGTGTGTGTCTGTGTGTGTGTGTGTGTGTGTGTGTGTGTGTAGTGTGTGTGTGTGTGCTCTCTGTGTGTGTGTGTGTACCTGTGTGTGTGTACCTGTGCGTGTACCTGTGCGTGTACCTGTGTGTGTGTACCTGTGTGTGTGTACCTGTGTGTGTGTGTGTACCTGTGTGCGTGTGTACCTGTGTGCGTGTGTACCTGTGTGTGTGTGTACCTGTGTGTGCGTGTGTACCTGTGTGTGTGTGTGTACCTGTGTGTACCTGTGTGTGCGTGTGTACCTGTGTGTGTGTACCTGTGTGTACCTGTGTGTGTGTGTACCTGTGTGTGTGTACGTGTGTACCTGTGTGTGTACCTGTGTGTGTGTGTGTGTGGAGCGGTAGTATAGTGGTTACCCTACGAACCCAGCGACCCGAGTTAGATTCCCGCTCACGGCCAACACGATTATCTGAACCGGTCCCGGGTCTCCCTAGGTCGACTCAGCCTCAAACGAGTGTCCCGGTGCGATGCCGTGGAAAAATCACCGGCAACCGACGAGGTGAGTTTACCTGCACCACCTCCACCACCTCCTCCACCTCCACCACCTCCTCCACCACCTCCACCACCTCCACCACCGCCCTCAAAGCAGTGAACCAGGAAGGCTGGACCACCATCCGAGTTCAGGCGGCTAGTGAGCCACGAGGTTGGACTTGACACACCTAGTGGGGGTAGTGGGGGGTAGTGGGAGGTAGTGGGTGGTAGTGGGGGGGGTGTAGTGGGTGGGGGGGGGGTAGTGGGAGGTAGTGGGAGGTAGTGGGGGTAGTGAGCCACAAGTTGGACTTAATACACCTAGTGGGGGGGGTGGTAGTGGAGGGGGGGTGGTAGTGGTGGTAGCTAGTGGGTGGTAGTGGGTGGTAGTGGTAGTGGTGTTAGTGGGTGGTAGTGGGTGGTAGTGGGTGGTAGTGGGAGGGTGTGGGTGGTAGTGGGTGTGGGTGGTATGGTAGTGGGTGGTGTGGGGGTAGTGGGTGTAGTGGGGGTAGTGGGTGGTAGTGGGGTAGTGGTGGTAGTGGGGGTAGTGGGGGTAGTGGGGTAGTGGGGGTAGTGGGGGGTGTAGTCTGACCGGCAGCAGGGTGACGACTGACAGAACACGTGGAAGCACTGCTGCCGGCAGTGCAGTAGTGTGTAGCTGGTAGTGGGGGTAGTGGGTGGTAGTGTGTAGCNGGTAGTGGGTGTTAGTGGGAGGTAGTGGGGGTAGTGGGGGTAGTGGGGGGTGTAGTCTGACCGGGCAGCAGCGTCACGAGCTGACAGAACACTTGGAGGCACTGCTGCCGGCAGTGTGTCTCCACCCTTCCGCATTGCAGCAGCAGCCACTCAACCAGGTCTGGCAGCGTCGCTCCCGCAGGGAAACCCCTACAGCCACAACCACCACAACAACAACAAAAAGATAATTGGCTCTTTACCCTTCTATCTGGCAACAAAACTGACACCTTTTTACAAGGAGTCATGTTTGCATAGACCGCAATACCTGCAGTCATAAATACAAACAAAAGACATAACTCTGATAATGTATGCACTGTCCTTGAAGTTGATTGGTCCACACCCGAGACAGCTTTCCTTAGAGCCTAGTCTCACATGGTGTTGGACCAGATGACGCCAAAAGGCGCACAACAATCAGACAATGCACCATCAGAGTATGAGAGCTCGGGGCAAACATCTACACTATGGGGACCTCATTTGCCAGTAAAAATATGATAATTGGTTCTTTACCCTTCTATCTGGCAACAAAACTGACACCTTTTTACAAGGAGTCATGTTTTTACTGGCAAATGAGGTCCCCATAGTGTAGATGTTTGCCCGAGCTCTCATACTCTGATGGTGCTTTGTCTTTGAGTTGTGCGCCTTTTGGCGTCTTCTGGTCCAACCCATGTGAGACTAGGCTCTAAGGAAAGCTGTCTCGGGTGTGGACCAATCAACTTCAAGGACAGTGCACATTATCAGAGTTATGTCTTTTGTTTGTATTTATGACTGCAGGTATTGCGGTCTATGCAAACATGACTCCTTGTAAAAAGGTGTCAGTTTTGTTGCCAGATAGAAGGGTAAAGAACAACAACAACCATAACCACAACTACTACAACCACCACTACCACGACAACAACCACTACAATCACAACAACAACCACCACCACCACAACCACCACCACAATCACTACAACCACAACAACTACTACAACCACCACTACAACCACAACCCTACAGCCACACCACCACAACCACCACCACAACAACAATCACCACAACCACCACAACAACCACTACAACCACCACCAGAACAACCACCACCTCCACAACAACCACTACAACAACCACAACCTCCACAACCACCACCACAACCACCACAACAACCACCACCAAAACCACAACAACAACAATCACTACAACCAGCACCACCACTACAACCACCACCACCACAACAACCACCACCACAACCACCGCAACCACAACCACCGCCCTACGCCAGTGAGCGGCGGCGCCAGGCTAGGTGTGCATTGAGGCCATCATGTGACTGCTGTGCCAGGCTAGGTGCACGAGGAGGAGGTCACGGGACAGACCCTGCAGGTGCCATGGGTTGACTGCTGTGCCAGGCTAGGTGCAGGAGGAGGTCACGGGACAGACCCAGCAGGTGCCATGAGTTGACTGCTGTGCCAGGCTAGGTGCAGGAGGAGGAGGTCACGGGACAGACCCTGCAGGTGCCATGGGTTGACTGCTGTGCCAGGCTAGGTGCAGGAGGAGGTCACGGGACAGACCCAGCAGGTGCCATGGGTTCACTGCTGTGCCAGGCTAGGTGCAGGAGGTCACGGGACAGACCCAGCAGGTGCCATGGGTTGACTGCTGTGCCAGGCTAGGTGCATGAGGGCACGTGTCCGTGTGCTCCACCCCACCTGGGTGTCCGTCTCCGCTTGCTGGTCTGCATCAGCGAGGAGGCTTTGTGTCGCACGATGCGGCAGATGTGACCCAGCGCCGCTCTGCACTGCACCACGTGCCTGCACACAAAGACAAAGGGGCCCCGTGTAGCCTCGGACAGAGTGTCGGGGCAAGTGGCGGCGAGTACGGAGCCACGGAGGCACGCCCAGCAGAGAGTAGATGATTCAGAGTACGGGGCACACCCAGGGTCGGGATCGAACCCACGAACTCCCGTGTACCAGGCGAGGTCGTCAACATCTCAGCCACCGCGATGATGATGATGAGAAAGAGAGTGAGAGTAAGACGCAGACTCCAAATACACAGCAGCAGGGGTCGTCAGGGTCACGGGATCGAACCCACAACCTCCCGCGTACCAGGTGAGGTAGTCAACATCTCTTAGCCACCGCAGTGATGATGATGAGAGAGACGCAGACTCCAACTATACAGCAGCAGCAGGCGTCGTCAGGGTCCGGGATAGAACCCACGACCTCCCGCGCACCAGGCGAGGTAGTCAACATTTTCTAGCCACCGTGATGATGATGAGAGAGAGACGCAGACTCCAAATATACAACTGTCGTCAGGGTCGGGATTGAACCCACGACCTCCCGCGTACCAGGCGAGGTAGTCAACATCTCATAGCCACCGTGATGATGATGAGAGACGCAGACTCCAAATCTACAGCAGCAGCAGGCATCGTCAGGGTCGGGATCGAACCCACGACCTCCCGCGTACCAGGCGAGGTGGTCAACATCTCCTAGCCACCGTGATGATGATGATGAGAGAGACGCAGACTCCAAATCTACAGCAGCAGCAGGCGTCGTCAGGGTCGGGATCGAACCCACGACCTCCCGCGTTCCAGGCGAGGTAGTCAACATCTCTAAGCCACTGCGGGCGGCTGCCGTGACTCACCCTGGCAGTCGTCATCCCCATGAGCCAGCGCCAAGCTATCGACAAAGTCCACCAGCACCTCCATCAGGAACTCATCCACCAGGGTGGACTCTTCCCTGATGGCGGGGATGATGAGAGGGAGGAGAGGGAGGGAGGGAGGTGCATACATACACTCCCTTTAAGAGTGTGCTCCTAATCTCAGCTCGTTACCTGTATAAAAGACACCTAGGAGCCAGAAATCTTTCTGATTGTGAGATGGGTCAAATACTTATTTCCCTCATTAAAATGCAAATCAATTCATAAAATTTTTGACATGCGTTTTTCTGGATTTTTTGTTGTTGTTATTCTGTCTCTCACTGTTCAAATAAACCTACCATTAAAATTATAGACTGATCATTTCTTTGTCAGTGGGCGAAACGTACAAAATCAGCAGGGGATCAAATACTTTTTTCCCTCACTGTACATACTCACACAGCAGAGACCCACAGACTACTCACACAGCAGAGACCCACAGACTACTCACACAGTAGAGACCCACAGACTACTCACACAGCAGAGACCCACAGACTACTCACACAGCAGAGACCCACAGACTACTCACACAGTAGAGACCCACAGACTACTCACACAAGACACACAGACTACTCACACAGTAGAGACCCACAGACTACTCACACAGTAGAGACCCACAGACTACTCACACAGTAGAGACCCACAGACTACTCACACAGTAGAGACCCACAGACTATTCACACAGCAGAGACCCACAGACTACTCACACAGCAGAGACCCACAGACTACTCACACAGAGACCCACAGACTACTCACACAGCAGAGACCCACAGACTACTCACACAGCAGAGACCCACAGACTACTCACACAGTAGAGACCCACAGACTACTCACACANAGACACACAGACTACTCACACAGTAGAGACCCACAGACTACTCACACAGTAGAGACCCACAGACTACTCACACAGTAGAGACCCACAGACTACTCACACAGTAGAGACCCACAGACTATTCACACAGCAGAGACCCACAGACTACTCACACAGCAGAGACCCACAGACTACTCACACAGTAGAGACCCACAGACTACTCACACACAGAGACACACAGACTACTCACACAGTAGAGACCCACAGACTACTCACACAGTAGAGACCACAGACTACTCACACAGTAGAGACCCACAGACTACTCACACAGTAGAGACCCACAGACTATTCACACAGCAGAGACCCACAGACTACTCACACAGTAGAGACCCACAGACACTCACACAGCAGAGACCCACAGACTACTCACACAGCAGAGACCCACAGACTACTCACACAGTAGAGACCCACAGACTATTCACACAGTAGAGACACACAGACTACTCACACAGTAGAGACCCACAGACTACTCACACAGTAGAGACCCACAGACTACTCACACAGTAGAGACCCACAGACTACTCACACACAGACCCACAGACTACTCACACAGTAGAGACCCACAGACTACTCACACAGAGACCCACAGACTACTCACACNTAGAGACCCACAGACTACTCACACAGAGACCCACAGACTACTCACACAGCAGAGACCCACAGACTACTCACACAGCAGAGACCCACAGACTACTCACACACACAGCCACAATGCACCTGAAGTGCCGGTAGATGCTGTTGAACGCCAAGGCAGCCCCAAGGCGGCTGCTGGCAGCCGGGTGGAGCGCCAGGCGATGGACGCGCCGGAGACTTGGCGTGAGGGAGGGTGGTGGGTGGTGGCGGTGGTGGCGGTGGTGGTGGTGGTGGAGTCGGCCTGGCGCAGAGACCAGGAGAGGAACTCCCCGAGGCAGCGAGCGCTCAGTCCCGCAGCGCGTTGTCAGTAGGGTCCACCAGACCCTCCTGGGGGCGGGGTGGGGGGGTGGGTGGGTGGGTGGGTGGGTGGGTGGGGGGGAGTGGACCCCCAAAAGAAAGTTTTTAATCAGTGAGTTTTTGTGCGTGTGAGTGTGTGAGTGAGTGAGTGTGTGAGTGTGCATGTGTGAGTGAGTGTGAGTGAGTGAGTGTGCGAGTGAACGTGTGAGTGTGTGAGTGTGTTAATGACAGTGAGTGTGNGTGTGAGTGAGTGAGTGTGTTAATGAGTCAGTGAGTGTGTGAGTGTGCGAGTGTGCAAGTGTGTCAATGAGTCAGTGAGTGTACTCACAAACAGCGTGTTGAGTAGCGTAGCTGTAACCGGACTCTCAAACGTGCGATTGTTTGTGAACTAGTGGATGATCTGCATCATCAGGGGCTCAAACAGCTGACGTGTGAGCGAGTGTGTGAGTGTGCGAGTGAGTGTGTGAGTGAGTGAGTGAGTGAATGTGTGAGTGTGTGAGCGAGTGTGTGAGTGTGCGAGTGTGCGTGGGTGAGCGAGTGTGTGAGTGTGTGAGTGAGTGTGTGAGTGTGCGAGTGAGTGAATGTGTGAATGTGTAAGTGTGTGACTGTGTGAGTGAGCGAGTGAGATTCTGAGTGAGCGTGAGTGAGCGTGTGACTGTGTGAGTGAGTGTGTGAGTGAGTGTGTGTGTGGGTGTGTGTGTGTGCGAGTGTGTTAATGAGTCAGTGAGTGTGTGAGTGTGCGAGTGTGTTAATGAGTCAGTCAGTGTGTGTGAGTGAGTGTGTCAATGAGTGTGTGAGTGTGCAAGTGTGTTAATGAGTCAGTGAGTGTGTGAGTGTGTGAGTGTGTGAGTGTGCGAGTGTGTCAATGAGTCAGTGTGTGTGTGAGTGTGCGAGTGTGTTAATGAGTCAGTGTGTGTGTGAGTGAGTGTGTCAATGAGTCAGTGTGTGTGTGAGTGTGCAAGTGTGTTAATGAGTCAGTGAGTGTGTGAGTGTGTGAGTGTGTGAGTGTGCGAGTGTGTCAATGAGTCAGTGTGTGTGTGAGTGTGCGAGTGTGTCAATAAGTCAGTGAGTGTACTCACAAACAGCGTGTTGAGCAGCGAGCTGTAACCGGGCTCTCAAACGTGCGGTTGTTTGTGAACCAGTGGATGATCTGCATCATCAGGGGCTCAAACAGCTGACGCGTCACCTGCACTCCGGCACAGACAAAGCTCCCCATGTAGCCCTCGACAAAGACCGCTTTGGGAGGGCAAGTGCTGTGAGCGAGCAGTTCACGAGGTTGAACACGGCCCAGGGGTAGCAGCAACTCGGGCTGAACGATGAAATCGATTTCAAATCACACTCACACACACACACACACTCACACACAGACTCACACACTCACAGACTCACACACTCACACACTCACACGCACAGACTCACACACTCACACACTCACAGACTCACACACTCACAGACTCACAGACACTCACTCACACACAGACTCACACTCACTCACACACACTCACAGACTCACACACTCACAGACTCAAAGACTCACAGACTCACACTCTCACACTCACAGACTCACACACTCACAAACTCACACTCCGACTCACACACACATTCACAGACTCACACACTCACAGACTCACACACTCACACACTCACTCACACCCACTCACACCCACTCACAGACTCACACTCAATCACTCACACACACTCACAGACTCACACTCACACACACTCACACTCACTCACACACTCACAGACTCACACACACTCACACACACTCACACACTCACTCATNCACTCACACACTCACACACTCACACACACTCACACAGACTCACACTCACAGACTCGCACACACACACTCACTCACCTGGTCCGCTCACACCCCAGGCGAAGCAGCACAGGCAGCACACACACTCACCACACACCCTGACTCACACACACACTCACACACACACTCACTCACCACACACCCTGACTCACACACACACACANTCACCACACACCCTGACTCACACACACACTCACACACACACTCACTCACCACACACCCTGACTCACACACACACACACTCACACACACACACACTCACCACACACACACACACACACTCACNACACACACACACTCACCACACACCCTGACTCACACACACACACACTCACACACACACTCACACACACACTCACTCACCACACACCCTGACTCACACACACACACTCACACACACACTCACACACACACTCACTCACACACACACTCACACACTCACACACACACTCACAGACTCACACACTCACACACACACACTCACACACTCACAACTCACAACTCACACACTCACACACTCACACACTCACACACTCACACACTCACACACACACACTCACACACACCCACACACTCACACACACTCTCACACACTCACCTGGTCCGCGTCGCACCCAGGCGTAGCAGCACAGGCAGCACACACACTCACACACTCACACACTCACCCACTCACACACAGACTCACTCACACACACACTCTCACACACTCACCTGGTCCGCGTCGCACCCCAGGCGTAGCAGCACAGGCAGTGTGTGTCTGTAGAGGCGTGCGTGCGGAGCCTCCCCCTGTGCTCCCTGCGGCGCGGTGACCCCAGGCCCAGCATGTAGATCACCACTGCGTGCAGGAGCTCGCACGCAGCCACCTACACACACCACACACACCACACACTACAGCCACCTACACACACCACACACACCACACACACCACTACACTACAGCCACCTACACACACCACACACACCACACACACCACTACACTACAGCCACCTACACACACCACACACACCACAACACTACAGCCACCTACACACACCACACACACCACACACACCACTACACTACAGCCACCTACACACACACACACACCACACACACCACTACACTACAGCCACCTACACACACCACACACACCACTACACTACAGCACCTACACACACCACACACACCACACACACCACTACACTACAGCCACCTACACACACCACACACACCACACACACCACTACACTACAGCCACTACACACACCACACACACCACACACACCACACACACCACACACACACCACACACACCACTACACTACAGCCACCTACACACACCACACACACCACACACACCACTACACTACAGCCACCTACACACACCACACACACCACACACACCACTACACTACAGCCACCTACACACACCACACACACCACACACACCACTACACTACAGCCACCTACACACACCACACACACACACACACCACTACACTACAGCCACCTACACACACCACACACACCACACACACCACTACACTACAGCCACCTACACACACCACACACACCACACACACCACTACACTACAGCCACCTACACACACCACACACACCACACACACAACTACACTACAGCCACCTACACACACCACACACACGCACAGGCAGGCGGGGTCTATCCACTGCTGGATGATACCCACAGCCCCAGCATATACCGTCGCTAGGAGCCCGTCGCTAGGAGCCCGTCGCTAGGAGCCCGTCGCTAGGAGCCCGTCGCTAGGAGGCCGTCGCTAGGAGCCCGTCGCCAGGAGCCCGTCGCTAGGAGACCATCGCTAAGAGCCCGTTGCTAGGATCTTGTCGCTTGAATCCTGTCACTAGAAACCTGTCGCTAGGAGACCGTCGCTAAGAGCCCATTGCTAGGATCCCGTCGCTAGGAGGCCGTCGCTAGGATGCTGTCGCGAGGAGCCCGTCGCCAGGAGCCCGTCACTAGGAGCCCGTCACTAGGAGACCGTCACTAGGAGCCCGTCACTAGGAGACCGTCACTAGGAGACCGTCACTAGGAGCCCGTCACTAGGAGCCCATCACTAGGAGACCGTCACTAGGAGACCGTCACTAGGAGCCCGTCACTAGGAGCCCGTCACTAGGAGACCGTCACTAGGAGCCCGTCACTAGGAGCCCGTCACTAGGAGACCGTCACTAGGAGCCCGTCGCTAGGAGCCCGTCACTAGGAGCCCGTCACTAGGAGACCGTCACTAGGAGATCGTCACTAAGAGCCCGTCACTAGGAGACCGTCACTAGGAGCCCGTCACTAGGAGACCGTCGCTAAGAGCCCGTCACTAGGAGCCCGTCACTAGGAGACCATCACTAGGAGCCCGTCACTAGGAGACCGTCACTAGAAGCCCGTCACTAGGAGACCGTCGCTAAGAGCCCGTCACTAGGAGCCCGTCACTAGGAGACCATCACTAGGAGCCCGTCACTAGGAGACCGTCACTAGAAGCCCGTCACTAGGAGACCGTCGCTAAGAGCCCGTCACTAGGAGCCCGTCACTAGGAGACCGTCACTAGGAGACCGTCACTAAGAGCCCGTCACTAGGAGACCGTCGCTAAGAGCCCGTTGCTAGGATCTTGTCGCTAGGATCCCGTCGCTAAGAGACCGTCGCTAAGGATCCTGTCGCTAGGATCCCGTCGCTAGGAGGCCGTCGCTAGGAGGCCGTCGCTAAGAGCCCGTCGCTAAGGATCTTGTCGCTAGGATCCCGTCGCTAAGAGACCGTCGCTAAGGATCCTGCCGCTAGGATCCCGTCGCTAGGAGGCCGTCGCTAGGAGGCCGTCGCTAAGAGCCCGTCGCTAAGAATCTTGTCGCTAGGATCCCGTCGCTAAGAGCCCGTCGCTAAGGATCCTGTCGCTAGGATCCCGTCGCTAAGGATCCTGTCGCTAGGAGCCCGTCGCTAGGAGCCCGTCGCTAAGGATCCTGTCATTATGAGTTCGTCGCTAAGGATCAAGTCGCTAGAAACCCGTCGCTAGGAGACCGTCGCTAAGAGCCCGTCGCTAAGGATCCGTCGCTAGGATCCCGTCGCTAAGGATCCTGTCGCTAGGAGCCCGTCGCTAGGAGCCCGTCGCTAAGGATCCTGTCATTATGAATTCGTCGCTAAGGATCAAGTCGCTAGAAACCCGTCGCTAGGAGACCGTCGCTAAGAGCCCGTCGCTAAGGATCCGTCGCTAGGATCCCGTCGCTAAGGATCCTGTCGCTAGGAGACCGTCGCTAGGAGCCCGTCGCTATGGAGCCTGTCGCTAGAATCCCGTCGCTAGGAGCCCGTCGCTAGGAGACCGTCGCTAGAAGACCGTCGCTAGGAGCCCGTCGCTAGGAGCCCGTCGCTAGGAGACCGTCGCTAGGAGCCCGTCACTAGGAGACCGTCGCTAAAGATCCCGTCGCTAGGAGACCGTCGCTAAAGATCCCGTCGCTAGGAGCCCGATGCTAGGAACCCGTCGCTAGGAGACCGTCGCTAAGAGACAGTCGCTAGGAGACAGTCGCTAGGAGACAGCCGCTAGGAGACAGCCGCTAGGAGACAGCCGCTAGGAGACCGTCTCTAGGAGACCGTCACTAGGATCTCGTCGCTAGGAGACCCCCCCCACCTTGGCCTGCCGGTTGCTGGAGCACAGCGCGAGCTGGCAGGCGCTAGGATCCCGTCGCTAGAGCCCGTCGCTAGGATCTCGTCGCTAGGAGACCCCGCCCACCTTGGCCTGCCGGTCGCTGGAGCCCAGCGCGAGCTGGCAGGCGCGTGGCAGGAAGCGTGCGAGGTCCAGCGTGGGCTTGGCGTCCACGAAGGGCACCGCAAAGGGGAGTCGCTCCTCACCACAGCTCCAGCCGAGACGCCCGGCGACTCCGCCGCACCGGGGCCTGGAGGGGGCAGGGCGGCAACGACCACGTCGTCATCAACGTCGTCGTCAACGTCGTCGTCAACGTCGTCAACGTCGTCATCATCGTCAACGTCGTCAACGTCAACGTCAACGTCGTCAACGTCAACGTCAACGTCGTCAACGTCGTCAACGTCGTCAACGTCAACGTCGTCGTCAACGTCGTCAACGTCAACGTCGTCAACGTCAACGTCGTCAACGTCAACGTCGTCAACGTCGTCAACGTCGTCAACGTCGTCAACGTCAACGTCGTCGTCAACGTCGTCAACGTCGTCAACGTCGTCAACGTCGTCGTCAACGTCGTCAACGTCAACGTCGTCGTCAACGTCGTCGTCAACGTCGTCGTCGTCAACGTCGTCGTCAACGTCGTCAACGTCGTCAACGTCGTCAACGTCGTCAACGTCGTCAACGTCAACGTCGTCAACGTCGTCAACGTCAACGTCGTCGTCAACGTCGTCAACGTCGTCAACGTCGTCGTCAACGTCGTCAACGTCGTCAACGTCGTCAACGTCGTCAACGTCGTCAACGTCGTCGTCAACGTCGTCAACGTCGTCAACGTCAACGTCGTCAACGTCGTCAACGTCAACGTCGTCAACGTCGTCAACGTCAACGTCGTCGTCAACGTCGTCAACGTCAACGTCGTCGTCAACGTCGTCAACGTCGTCAACGTCGTCGTCAACGTCGTCGTCAACGTCGTCGTCAACGTCGTCGTCAACGTCGTCAACGTCGTCAACGTCGTCGTCAACGTCGTCGTCAACGTCGTCAACGTCAACGTCGTCAACGTCGTCAACGTCGTCAACGTCGTCAACGTCAACGTCGTCGTCAACGTCGTCGTCAACGTCGTCAACGTCGTCGTCAACGTCAACGTCGTCGTCAACGTCGACGTCGTCAACGTCGTCAACGTCAACGTCGTCGTCAACGTCGTCAACGTCGTCAACGTCGTCGTCAACGTCGTCAACGTCGTCAACGTCAACGTCGTCGTCAACGTCGTCAACGTCGTCAACGTCGTCAACGTCGTCGTCAACGTCGTCAACGTCGTCAACGTCAACGTCGTCGTCAACGTCAACGTCGTCAACGTCGTCAACGTCGTCAACGTCGTCAACGTCGTCAACGTCGTCAACGTCGTCAACGTCGTCGTCAACGTCGTCGTCAACGTCGTCAACGTCGTCAACGTCGTCAACGTCGTCAACGTCAACGTCAACGTCGTCAACGTCGTCAACGTCAACGTCGTCAACGTCGTCAACGTCAACGTCGTCGTCAACGTCGTCAACGTCGTCAACGTCGTCAACGTCAACGTCGTCAACGTCAACGTCGTCAACGTCAACGTCGTCAACGTCGTCAACGTCGTCAACGTCAACGTCGTCGTCAACGTCGTCAACGTCGTCAACGTCGTCAACGTCGTCAACGTCGTCAACGTCGTCAACGTCGTCAACGTCGTCAACGTCGTCAACGTCGTCAACGTCAACGTCGTCGTCAACGTCGTCAACGTCAACGTCGTCAACGTCGTCAACGTCGTCAACGTCGTCAACGTCGTCAACGTCGTCAACGTCGTCAACGTCGTCGTCAACGTCAACGTCGTCAACGTCGTCAACGTCGTCAACGTCGTCAACGTCGTCAACGTCGTCAACGTCGTCAACGTCGTCGTCAACGTCAACGTCGTCAACGTCGTCAACGTCAACGTCGTCGTCAACGTCGTCAACGTCAACGTCGTCAACGTCGTCAACGTCAACGTCGTCAACGTCGTCAACGTCGTCAACGTCGTCGTCACGTCGTCAACGTCGTCAACGTCGTCGTCAGTCGTCAACGTCGTCGTCAACGTCAACGTCGTCAACGTCGTCAACGTCAACGTCGTCAACGTCGTCGTCAACGTCGTCAACGTCAACGTCGTCAACGTCGTCAACGTCGTCAACGTCGTCGTCAACGTCGTCAACGTCGTCAACGTCGTCAACGTCGTCAACGTCGTCGTCAACGTCGTCGTCAACGTCGTCGTCAACGTCGTCAACGTCAACGTCGTCAACGTCGTCAACGTCGTCAACGTCGTCAACGTCAACGTCGTCGTCAACGTCGTCGTCAACGTCGTCAACGTCAACGTCGTCGTCAACGTCGTCGTCAACGTCGTCGTCAACGTCGTCGTCAACGTCGTCGTCAACGTCGTCAACGTCAACGTCGTCGTCAACGTCGTCGTCAACGTCGTCGTCAACGTCGTCGTCAACGTCGTCGTCAACGTCGTCAACGTCGTCAACGTCGTCAACGTCGTCAACGTCGTCGTCAACGTCGTCGTCAACGTCGTCAACGTCAACGTCGTCAACGTCGTCAACGTCGTCAACGTCGTCAACGTCGTCGTCAACGTCGTCGTCAACGTCGTCAACGTCAACGTCGTCAACGTCGTCAACGTCGTCAACGTCGTGAACGTCAACGTCGTCGTCAACGTCGTCGTCAACGTCGTCGTCAACGTCGTCGTCAACGTCGTCAACGTCAACGTCGTCAACGTCGTCAACGTCAACGTCGTCAACGTCAACGTCGTCGTCAACGTCGTCAACGTCGTCAACGTCGTCAACGTCGTCGTCAACGTCGTCAACGTCGTCGTCAACGTCGTCAACGTCAACGTCGTCAACGTCGTCAACGTCGTCAACGTCGTCAACGTCGTCGTCAACGTCGTCAACGTCGTCAACGTCGTCGTCAACGTCGTCAACGTCGTCAACGTCAACGTCGTCAACGTCGTCAACGTCAACGTCGTCGTCAACGTCGTCAACGTCAACGTCGTCAACGTCGTCAACGTCAACGTCGTCAACGTCGTCAACGTCGTCAACGTCGTCAACGTCGTCGTCAACGTCGTCGTCAACGTCGTCAACGTCGTCAACGTCGTCAACGTCGTCGTCAACGTCGTCGTCAACGTCGTCGTCAACGTCGTCAACGTCAACGTCGTCAACGTCGTCAACGTCGTCAACGTCGTCAACGTCAACGTCGTCGTCAACGTCGTCGTCAACGTCGTCGTCAACGTCGTCGTCAACGTCGTCAACGTCGTCGTCAACGTCGTCGTCAACGTCGTCAACGTCGTGAACGTCAACGTCGTCGTCAACGTCGTCGTCAACGTCGTCGTCAACGTCGTCGTCAACGTCGTCAACGTCAACGTCGTCAACGTCGTCAACGTCGTCAACGTCAACGTCGTCGTCAACGTCGTCGTCAACGTCGTCGTCAACGTCGTCAACGTCGTCAACGTCGTCGTCAACGTCGTCAACGTCGTCGTCAACGTCGTCAACGTCAACGTCGTCAACGTCGTCAACGTCGTCGTCAACGTCGTCAACGTCGTCAACGTCGTCGTCAACGTCGTCAACGTCGTCGTCAACGTCAACGTCGTCAACGTCGTCAACGTCAACGTCGTCGTCAACGTCGTCAACGTCAACGTCGTCAACGTCGTCAACGTCAACGTCGTCAACGTCGTCAACGTCGTCAACGTCGTCGTCAACGTCGTCGTCAACGTCGTCAACGTCGTCAACGTCGTCAACGTCGTCGTCAACGTCGTCAACGTCGTCAACGTCGTCAACGTCGTCAACGTCGTCGTCAACGTCGTCAACGTCGTCAACGTCGTCAACGTCAACTCGTCGTCAACGTCGTCGTCAACGTCGTCGTCAACGTCGTCGTCAACGTCGTCAACGTCGTCAACGTCGTCAACGTCGTCAACGTCGTCAACGTCAACGTCGTCGTCAACGTCGTCGTCAACGTCGTCGTCAACGTCGTCAACGTCGTCAACGTCGTCAACGTCGTCGTCAACGTCGTCGTCAACGTCGTCGTCAACGTCGTCGTCAACGTCGTCAACGTCGTCAACGTCGTCGTCAACGTCGTCGTCAACGTCGTCGTCAACGTCGTCAACGTCGTCAACGTCGTCAACGTCGTCAACGTCGTCAACGTCGTCAACGTCAACGTCGTCGTCAACGTCGTCGTCAACGTCGTCGTCAACGTCGTCAACGTCGTCGTCGTCAACGTCGTCGTCAACGTCGTCGTCAACGTCGTCGTCAACGTCGTCGTCAACGTCGTCAACGTCGTCAACGTCGTCGTCAACGTCGTCGTCAACGTCGTCGTCAACGTCGTCAACGTCGTCAACGTCGTCAACGTCGTCAACGTCGTCAACGTCAACGTCGTCGTCAAGTCGTCGTCAACGTCGTCGTCAACGTCGTCAACGTCGTCAACGTCGTCAACGTCGTCGTCAACGTCGTCGTCAACGTCGTCGTCAACGTCGTCAACGTCAACGTCGTCAACGTCGTCAACGTCGTCAACGTCGTCAACGTCAACGTCGTCGTCAACGTCGTCGTCAACGTCGTCGTCAACGTCGTCGTCAACGTCGTCAACGTCGTCAACGTCGTCAACGTCGTCAACGTCGTCAACGTCGTCGTCAACGTCGTCGTCAACGTCAACGTCAACGTCGTCAACGTCAACGTCGTCGTCAACGTCAAAGTCGTCGTCAACGTCAACGTCGTCGTCAACGTCGTCATCAAAGTCATCAACGTCGTCAACGTTGACGACGTTGACGACGTTGATGTGGGGGGTGGGTCGGTGAGGTGGGTCGGTGGGGGGGTACGGCGGTGGGTGGGTGGGGTGGAGTGGGTGTTGTGGGTGTTGTGGGTGTTATGGGTGGGTGGGTGGGTGGGATGGGGTGGATGGGTGGTTGTTGGGGTGGGGGATGGATGGGTGGGTGCGTGGGGGTGGGTGCGTGGGGGGGGGTGTGTGACGGGGTACTGGTGGGAGGGTGGGTGGGTGGAGTGGGTGGGGTGGGTAGGGTGGGGTGAGGCGGTGGGGTGAGGGGTGGGTGGTGGGGTAGGGTGGGTGGGTGCGTGGTTGAGTGGGGTGGGTAGGTGCGTGGTTGGGTGGGGTGGGTGGGGCGGGGCAGGGTGGGGCGGGCGGGGCGGGGTGGGGTGGGGCAGGGTGGGGGGGGCAGGGTGGGGCAGGGTGGGGGGGCAGGGTGGGGCAGGGTGGGGTGGGGCAGGGTGGGCAGGGTGGGGCGGTGGGCGGGGCAGGGTGGGGTGGGGCAGGGTGGGGCAGGGTGTGGGTCTTGCCTGTGACGAGTGCCCGGTTCAAGCGGCCCCCAGGGTGCCCAGCAGGTGCAAGACTCGCAGCCTGACGGCGCCCAGCGGCGTCTCCTCGCTCTGCGGAGGGTGGACACGGCGGTGGACAACAATCCCCCCGGTTGGTGGACAACAATCCCCTCGGTTGGTGGACAACAATCCCCTCGGTTGGTGGACAACAATCCCTCGGTTGGTGGACAACAATCCCCCCGCTCGCTCGCCCGCTCGCCAACCAGGCAGTCCGGCGGATGGGGGTAACCGGGAGATTGGGTGATCAGGAGGGTGGGTGGGTGATCAGGAGGGTGGTGGGTGATCAGGAGGGTGGGTGGGTGATCAGGAGGGTGGGTGGATCACATGGGTGAGTGAGTCATCAGACACACACACAGAGAGACACACACACAGAGAGACACACACCAAGACAGACACACACCAAGACAGACACACACACACACACATAGAGACACACACACAGACACACACAGACAGACACACACAGACACACACAGACNGACACACACACAGACACACATCAAGACAGACACACACCAAGACAGACACACACAGACTCACACAGAGACACACAGAGAGACACACACCAAGACAGACACACACCAAGACAGACACACACAGACACACACAGACACACACAGAGACACACACACAGACACACAGACAGACACACACACACACAGACACACATCAAGACAGACACACACACACACATAGAGACACACAC
>WFAB01003166.1:0-20223 GCA_018977245.1 Lethenteron camtschaticum | reverse complement strand
GCAGTGTGTAGACATTGTCGATGATGTTGATCGCGCTCAGAGACGGAGGAGAGAGACGAACAGACAAAGCTCCCCCAGGTAGCCTCTAGCAGGGCTGTAGGGGCAAGTGCTGTTAGTAGCGAGTAGCAGCAGCAGTGTCTATGTACCACACACACCACACACAGACAAAGCTCCCCCAGGTAGCCTCTAGCAGGGCTGTAGGGGCAAGTGCTGTTAGTAGCGAGTAGCAGCAGCAGTGTCTATGTACTACACACACCACACACAGACAAAGCTACCCCAGGTAGCCTCTAGCAGGGCTGTAGGGGCAAGTGCTGTTAGTAGCGAGTAGCAGCAGCAGTGTCTATGTACCACACACACCACACACAGACAAAGCTCCCCCAGGTAGCCTCTAGCAGGGCTGTAGGGGCAAGTGCTGTTAGTAGCGAGTAGCAGCAGCAGTGTCTATGTACTACACACACCACACACAGACAAAGCTACCCCAGGTAGCCTCTAGCAGGGCTGTAGGGGCAAGTGCTGTTAGTAGCGAGTAGCAGCAGCAGTGTCTATGTACCACACACACCACACACAGACAAAGCTCCCCCAGGTAGCCTCTAGCAGGGCTGTAGGGGCAAGTGCAGTTAGTAGCAGCAGCAGTGTCTGTGTACTACACACACCACACACAGACAAAGCTACCCCCAGGTAGCCTCTCGCAGGGTTGTGGGGGCAAGTGCTGTTAGTGGCGAGTAGCAGCAGCAGTGTCTATGTACTACACACACCACCACACAGACAAAGCTACCCCAGGTAGCCTCTAGCAGGGCTGTAGGGGCAAGTGCTGTTAGTAGCGAGTAGTAGCAGCAGTGCCTATGTACTATGATGATGCTGATGCTGCTGCTGATGCTGCTGATGATGATGATGATGTCGTTATCTGTGTCGTGTGTAGATGCCACTTGGAGCTGGTTCTGGTGAGTTAGACCTCATAGTGAGTGGGTGGGTGAGTGAGTGAGTGAGTGGGTGAGTGGGTGAGTGAGTGAGTGAGTGGGTGAGTGAGTGAGTGGGTGAGTGAGTGGGTGAGTGAGTGGTGAGTGAGTGGGTGGGTGAGTGAGTGAGTGGGTGGGTGAGTGAGTGGGTGAGTGAGTGGGTGAGTGGGTGGGTGGGTGGGTGAGTGAGTGGGTGAGTGAGTGAGTGTGTGGGTGAGTGAGTGAGTGTGTGGGTGAGTGAGTGAGTGAGTGGGTGAGTGAGTGGGTGAGTGAGTGAGTGGGTGGGTGGGTGAGTGGGTGAGTGAGTGGGCGAGTGAGTGAGTGGGCGAGTGAGTGAGTGGGTGAGTGGGTGAGTGAATGAGTGAGTGGGTGAGTGGGTGAGTGAGTGGGTGAGTGAGTCTGTGTGTGTGTGTCTGTCTGTGTGTGTCTGTGTGTCTGTGTGTGTGTCTGTGTGTGTCTGTGTGTGTGTGTCTGTGTGTGTGTCTGTGTGTGTCTGTGTGTGTGTGTCTGTGTGTGTGTCTGTGTGCAGAGCGCGTGCTGGAGCGGGCTTCTGCTGAGTCTATAATATATAATTATTAATCACCACTACTCCCTTGACACCTTCAAGATCGATACAGCACTGCACACGTGACCTCTGCGCACGTGACCCCCTGCGCACGTGGTCCCTGCGCACGTGGTCCCTGCCCACGTGGTCTCTGCGCACGTGATCCCTGCGCACGTGGTCCCTGCCCACGTGGTCCCTGCGCACGTGGTCCCTGCGCACGTGGTCCCTGCGCACGTGGTCCCTGCGCACGTGGTCCCACTCTCTCTCCCCCCACTCTGTGTAGGCTACGACTCGAGGTTCTGCTTGACTCGTGCTGATGGCTTCTACAGAGACCCCACTGACTACAACGCCTTCTACCAGTGCGCGTCCGGCCACAGCTACTACCACTACTGCGGCCCGGGTCTCGTGTTCCACAATGGATTCTCTGTCTGCGTCGATTCGAGTGAGAGACTCTCTACTCTGTGATCTCTACTCTACTCTCTACTTTGTCTCTGTCACTGAGTGAGTGGGTGAGTGAGTTAGTGGGTGAGTGGGTGGGTGAGTGGGTGGGTGATTGAGTGGGTGAGTGAGTGGGTGGGTGAGTTAGTGGGTGGGTGAGTGGGTGGGTGAGTGGGTGGGTGAGTGGGTGGGTGGGTGAGAGGGTGGGTGAGAGGGTGGATGAGTGGGTGGGTGAGTGGGTCAGTGAGTGAGTGGGTGAGTGGGTGGGTGAGTGAGAGGGTGGGTGGGTGAGAGGGTGGGTGAGTGAGAGGGTGGGTGGGTGAGTGGGTGGGTGAGTGGGTGGGTGAGTGGGTGAGTGGGTGGGTGAGTGGGTGAGTGGGTGGGTGAGTGGGTGGGTGGGTGAGTGAGAGGGTGGGTGAGAGGGTGGATGAGTGGGTGGGTGAGTGGGTGAGTGGGTGGGTGAGTGAGAGGGTGGGTGGGTGAGTGGGTGGGTGAGTTAGTGGGTGGGTGGGTGAGTGGGTGGGTGGGTAAAAGGGTTGGTGAGAGGGTGGGTGAGTAGGTGGGTGAGTGGGTGAGTTAGTGGGTGGGTGAGTGATTGAATGGGTGGATGAGTGGGTGGGTGAGTGGGTGGGTGGGTGGGTGAGTTAGTGGGTGGGTGAGTGGGTGGGTGGGTGGGTGAGTGGGTGGGTGGGTGGGTGAGTGGGTGGGTGAGTGAGAGGGTGGGTGGGTGAGAGGGTGGGTGAGTGAGAGGGTGGGTGAGTGGGTGGGTGAGTGGGTGAGTGATTGAGTGGGTGAGTGAGTTAGTGGGTGGATGAGTGATTGAGTGGGTGAGTGATTGAGTGGGTGATTGAGTGGTTGAGTTAGTGGGTGGGTGGGTGGCTGGGTGGGTGGGTGGGTGAGTGGGTGGATGAGTGATTGATTGGGTGGGTGGATGAGTGATTGAGTGGGCGGGTGGGTGAGTTAGTGGGTGGGTGAGTGGGTGGGTGAGTGGGTGGCTGGATGGGTGAGTTAGTAGGTGGATGACTGATTGAGTGAGTTAGTGAGCGGGTGAGTTAGTGGGTGGGCGGCTAGGTGAGTGAGTTAGTGGGTGGATGAGTGAGTTAGTGGGTGGGTGAGTAGGTGAATGATTAATTGAGTGGGTGGCTGGATGGATGGGTGAGTGAGTGGGTGGGTGAGTGGGTGGGTGAGTGGGTGGATGAGTGTTTGAGTGAGTTAGTGAGTGGATGAGTTAGTGGGTGGTTGAGTAGGTGAGTGATTGAGTGGGTGGGTGAGTGGGTGGGTAGGTGGGTGAGTTAGTGGGTGAGTGGGTGGCTGGGTGAGTGAGTTAGTGGGTGGATGAGTGGGTGGATGAGTTATTGAGTGAGTTAGTGGGTGGGTGAGTAGGTGAGTGATTGATTGAATGGGTGAGTGAGTGGGTGGCTGGGTGGGTGAGTTAGTGGGTGGGTGAGAGGGTGAGTGATTGAGTGGGTGGATGAGTGGGTGGATGAGTGATTGAGTGACTTAGTGAGTGGATGAGTTAGTGGGTGGCTGAGTGGGTGGGTGATTGATTGCATGGGTGAGTGAGTGGGTGGCTGGGT
Source organism: Lethenteron camtschaticum (assembly GCA_018977245.1). Classification (NCBI taxonomy): domain Eukaryota; kingdom Metazoa; phylum Chordata; class Hyperoartia; order Petromyzontiformes; family Petromyzontidae; genus Lethenteron; species Lethenteron camtschaticum. Next base: position 16,708 of record WFAB01003166.1, on the reverse strand, counting down.
GGGTGGGTGAGTTAGTGGGTTGGTGAATGGGTGGGTGAGTAGGTGGGTGAGTGAATGAGTGAGTGAGTGATTGAAAAATCAATGCATCGCCAGGGTCCGGGATGGAACCCACAACCTCCTGCACACCAGGCGAGGTAGTTAACATCTCCTAGCCACCGTGATGATGAGAGAGAGACACACACAGACTCCAACATCATAGAGACCCAAAGAGACACCCAGAGACCCATAGAGACACACAGAGACCCATAGAGACACCCAGAGACCCCACAGAGACACACAGAGACACACAGAGACACACAGAGAGACCCACAGAGATACACAGAGACACAGAGACACCCAGAGACCCCACAGAGAGACACACAGAGACACACAGAGACACACAGAGACCCACAGAGAGACACACAGAGACCCACAGAGACTCACAGACACACACAGAGACACACAGAGACACCCAGAGACACACAGAGACCCATAGAGACTCACAGAGACCCATAGAGACACCCAGAGACCCATAGAGACATCCAGAGACCCAGAGACACGTGGATATGAACTGAGACCCATAGAGACACCCAGAGACACACAGAGACTCACAGAGACACACAGAGACCCATAGAGACATCCAGAGACCCAGAGACACGTGGAGATGAACTGAGACACACAGAGATACCCAGAGACACACAGAGACTCACAGAGACACACAGAGACCCATAGAGACATCCAGAGACCCATAGACACGTGGATATGAACTGAGACCCATAGAGATACCCAGAGACACACAGAGACTCACAGAGACACACAGAGACCCATAGAGACATCCAGAGACCCAGAGACACGTGGAGATGAACTGAGACACACAGAGATACCCAGAGACTCACAGAGACCCATATAGACATCCAGAGACACACAGAGACACACAAACACTCACAGAGACACACAGAGATACACAGAGACACACAGAGACACCCAGAGACACACAGAGACACACAGAGACTCACAGAGACCCATAGAGACATCCAGAGACCCAGAGACACGTGGAGATGAACTGAGACACACAGAGACACCCAGAGACACACAGAGACACACAGAGACTCACAGAGACACACAGAGACCCACAGAGACAACCAGAGACCCAGAGACTCCTGGAGATGAACTGAGACCCATAGAGACACACAGAGACTCACAGAGACCCATAGCGACTCACAGAGACCCATAGAGACATCCAGAGACCCAGAGACACGTGGAGATGAACTGAGACACACAGAGATACCCAGAGACTCACAGAGACCCATAGAGACATCCAGAGACACACAGAGACACACAAACACTCACAGAGACACACAGAGATACACAGAGACACACAGAGACTCACAGAGACACACAGAGACACACAGAGACCCACAGAGACTCACAGAGACACACAGAGACACACAGAGACCCACAGAGACACCCAGAGACCCATAGAGACACACAGAGACCCATAGAGACACCCAGAGACACACAGAGACCCACAGAGACCCATAGAGACACACAGAGACACACAGAGACTCACAGAGACCCATAGAGACATCCAGAGATCCAGAGACACGTGGAGATGAACTAAGATCCATAGAGACACACAGAGGCACACAGAGACACACAGAGACACACAGAGACCCATAGAGACATCCAGAGACCCAGAGACACTCAGAGACACACAGAGACCCAGAGACACGTGGAAATGAACTGAGACCCCTCTCCCTCTGCCCCCCCCCCCCCTCCTCCATGACCCCCCTAGGTCCCAACCCGGACTTCTGTCTGTCTAAGAGTGACGGGGTGTACAGTGACCCTGATGATCGCAACTCTTTCTACCACTGTTCCAACACCATCGCTTACCACAAGCAGTGTCCAGATGGTTTCTACTTCTCGCAGGACAAGGGGCAGTGCCTCTGGTAGCGGTGTCGTGGTAGCCACAGGGTGAGTGGGTGGAGTGTCTATTGGTGGTGTGTCTATTGGTGGAGTGTCTATTGGTCGAGTGTCGGGAAGGGTCCTGGCAAGGATTGTTCAACATCGCCTTGCTAGGCAGCACGCCAGAGGTCGCAACCGGGTACCCGATACCTGTACCCTACCCGATACCCGGCTACCCGACCCTGGTGCGGCCGGGTACAGGTACGGGTAGGCCGTGAGTCACTGGTGAGTCACCTTTTGTCACTCCTTTCCCAACGTCTTGTCTCTTCTCACAATTCAAGTTCCTAGAATCAACCCACCCGCGCCTGCAACATGGCTTCATCCCAGAGGTCGCAATCAGGTACCCGATACCCGTACCCTACCCGTTACCCGGCCGGGTACGGGTAGGGTACGGGTATCGGGTACCCGATTGCGACCCTGGTGCGGCCGGGTACGGGTACGGGTAAGGAATCAAAACCCGTTTGCGACCTCTGCTTCACGCTGAGAGGGGGAGAGGCTTGCGGAGCCCCAATGCGGTTTCAGGAAAGGGGCGGTCCTGCACAGACACCTCAGGCTCTGTCCGTCTGCTACAGCAGAGGTCGAAAGGGAATTCCAACAAGACCTACATCTCTGCTTTATTGACCTGGTCAAGGCCTATGATACCATCGGTAGGCCTGGGCTCTGGGTTGTTCTTCGTGCTTTCGGAGTCCCTGACCCGCTGCTTGCGATCGTCAAGGGCGTTCATGATGGTGAGCGGGCCCGGGTTAAACTACGTGGCCGGGAGTCAGTCGCCCTCCAACAACAACGGAGGGCGGAGGAGCGACGCTCACAACAACGAGCGGAGAGCCGGGTGGCTAAAGCACAGCAAGTTGGCACAGTAGGGGGCACAGGTGGTGCATCAGCCAGTCATCTCGGTCATCTCGGTCAGTCGACCCGAGGCACCTGCTGGGTCTGCCCCGTGACCTCCTGCCAGCGGGGGTTCGACACTTCACGTGGCCTCAACGTGCACCCAGCCTGGCACAAGCGTGGTGGTGACGTCACCGCCACATAGTGGCGAATGGAGGTTGTTGTTGTGTGTAGCACATAGACACTGCTGTTACTAACAGCACTTGCCCCTACAGCCTGCTAGAGGCTACCTGGGGGTAGCTTTGTCTGTGTGTGGTGTGTGTAGTACATAGACACTGCTGCTGCTACTCGCTACTAACAGCACTTGCCCCTACAGCCCTGCTGGAGGCTACCTGGGGCAGCTTTGTCTGTGTGTGGTGTGTGTAGTACATAGACACTGCTGCTGCTACTCGCTACTAGCAGCACTTGCCCCTACAGCCCTGCTAGAGGCTACCTGGGGGGCTTTGTCTGTGTCTCTCATCCACGTGTTCCTCTCTCTCTGTGATCAACAGAAGCACCATGATCTACCCACCGCTGGATGAAGATCCGTGTAATCGATGGTTGAAAATAAACTGATGCGAAAAATATATTGGTTGTGTCTGTGTGTGTGTCTGTCTGTGTGTGTGTCTGTCTGTGTGTGGTTGTCTGTGTGTGTGTGTGTGTGGCAAAACAACCCCCTACCTCCACGCGGTGCCGGACGGGCAAAGCTGTGACCACCACAGCGGCTAAATGGGGGCTCTGGACGGGTGCGAGGAGCTGGTAACCCCTCCACCTTCAATTCATGACCACTAAACCACGACTGAAATATCTAACTAATAAGCTTGTGCCGGAGGCCCCAGGGGGACAGGCGTCTATGACGTCTCCTGGCCAAACCCCATTTGGCGGAGCCAGGAGATTGAATTTTCACCCTCCTCCAGAAACAACGAAAAGCCACTACGGATGGCCACGTAGAATGTTCGAACGCTCGCTGCGGAGGAGAGGCTGCCACTCCTCTGTCGGGAGCTGGACCGGTACCGCCTGGATCTCTGTGGCATTCAGGAGGTCCGGTGGACCGGCTCTGGCTCCTGCCACCATGAGGGGTGGACAGTCCTCTACTCGGGGCAGGAGACTGCCAAACAACAGGGAGTGGCTCTTCTTCTGAACAAAAGAATGAAGGGGGCGTGGGAGCGTGGCGGTGAGGTGTGGGAAGCTGTAAGCCCCAGGATACTTTGGGCTCGCCTTCCCATCAACCGGAGGCGAGGAGTGGTGGTCGTGGTTACTTATGCCCCCACCGAAGACGAACATCCGTGGAGGGATGCAGGCAAGGCCGATGAGTCAGATGCCTTCTATGACCTCCTGTCACAGGTGCTGGCTAAAGTGGCCCCTCGGGACAGAGTCATCTTGTTGGGTGACTTCAATGCCCGAGTTGGTCATGATGCTGGCACCTGGTTCGGAGTGATTGGAAGGCATGGGCCAGATCAGCTCAATAACTGCAGGAGGCTGCTAGATTTTTGTGCAGCCCATGGGTTTGTAATTACCAACACGCTCTTCCGGCATCAGCGCATCCACACAACATCATGGATGCATGCCGGATTGAAGCTAAGTTAGGAATGGTGGTTACCACCACCCTATGTCTCTATACTGTTGAAGTTACGCGATACCCGTTGTGTTTCGCTAATGAATAGTGTTCCAGTGTGCGCTTGAATTTAACCCACTTGAGTAGTATTAAAGTGAACGGTTTTAATTCTAGATTCGTAAGAGAATAAAGTTTAGATGGAAGCATATTATATAATTTTTACGACGTAGAATTGTAATGTATTACATACTGTTAGTAACTCAGCTTATTGTAGAGTATAGTAAGTATACTGATGATGCTATGTAGTTTATACTTTAGTTGTTTATGTAGTTTATACTTTAGTTTTTTTACGTGGTTGTTTAGTAACTGCAGCTACATACTATTGACATTCCTTTCCTTTGTTAATGCTACCCTCATCCCCTCCCTTTGATGCTGCTGATCCTGCATAACGCACGGGCATAATATTAATTTGAAACCCCCCCGCCCACCTCCTACGCATTTTCCATATGCTAAATTCCTCTTGATATGCAAATTATTTTGTCAAGGCGCTCCTCTTCCCACCTCCCCCCCTCCAACCCAGCTTAAATATACGCTCCAAGCTTGGTGGTGTTTCATTCTTCACCTGAGGACGGCTGCTTGCGTTGTGGCCGAAACGTCATGAGAATTGATAATTGGTTCTTTACCCTTCTATCTGGCAACAAAACTGACGCCTTTTTGCAAAAAGGTGTCAGTTTTGTTGCCAGATAGAAGGGTAAAGAACCAATTATCATATTTTTACTGGCAAATGAGGTCCCCATAGTGTCATGAGAATTATTTTATTATGTTTTATTTTTATTATTTATTACTACCCTTCTACGTGACTTTACCGAAAGAACCAAGAAGATGAATTCTACATTTGTTATGCAGTCTATGCGTAGTCTCAAGCCGCACCTTACCATAATAATAAAAAGTATAACCCGTAAAAACAAAGTTTTTCACTATAAATCCTTTATATGCGTGGCGGCTAGAGTCATCTCGTCCTCTGGCTTGAGATGGCTGCCACCTATGGGTCAGATGATTGTCTGCCAGTATTAAGCAATTGGTAATTAAATATTTAATTTGTTTTCCCTAAACAGTGTAAAATTTTGGAATTTTTTTTTTCACGAACGTTAATTGTCACGCACAACGAGTCTGTGTGCAAAATGTCAGCTCGATTGGATCACGGGAAGTGAGTTAAAAAACGACCGAAAGATTTGCACGGTCGTAAGCAAGCACGCAAGCAAGCAAGCAAGCGAACTTAATATAAAGGATTTAAAAAGTGAGCCGTTCCTGGCCCTTCTCCCCCCCCCCTCAACCATTATATATACGGAGTGGTAGCTCTTGCAATCTCTCATTTACTTGATACAGCTGTCGTGGCTGTGACGGTTCCACCTGAAGACGGAAGCTTGTGTTGCCTCCGAAACGTCGTGATTTTTATTTTGATTTTATTAATTTTACTTTTTTACCTACCTGGTGCCTATTCTTTGGTTCTTTCGGTAAAGTCACGTATAAAGATAAAATAATAAATTAAATTAAATACTAGCATACGACGTTTCGATTGCAACACAAGCAATCATCATCAGGTATAAATTAAATAGAAACACAAATCTAGTATACTTAGAAATGTAATGTGATACAACAGAGAGTCGGATAACATAACAGTCAAACACCCTACCTATACACTACTATACACTACACTATACACTACACTACACTTACACTACACTACACTATACACTACTACACTACACTACACTATACACTACACTATACACTACACTACTATACACTACTACACTACACTATACACTACACTATACACTACACTACTACACTGCACTATACACTACACTATACACTACTACACTATACGCTACACTATACACTACACTATACACTACTACACTACACTATACACTACACTATACACTACACACACTACACTATACACTACTACACTACACTATACACTACACTATACACTACACTATACACTACACTATACACTACACTACACACTACACTACACACTACACTATACACTACACTATACACTACACTATACACTACACTATACACTACTACACTACACTATACACTACACTATACACTACTACACTACTAATTTTACTTTTTTACCTACATGATGACTTTACCGAAAAAACCTAAGAATATGAATCCCTGCAGTCACGAAAGCTTCAAATCTAGAATCACAAATAACTCTTGCTGCAGTTATTTTGCTTTGCCCTTTTTTGCACCTGAAGACGGAAGCTTGTGTTGCCTCCGAAACGTCGTGATTTTTATTTTGTTTGACTTTATTAGTTTTAATTTTAATCTTTTTACCTACGTGACTTTACCGAAAAAACCTAAGAATATGAACGGTTTTACGAGGTAATATCAACGTATCACGTACCGTTTATCTCATCATAATGCCAATAACATTACACTTAATATCTTATGTACGGCATCGGTGGTAGAATTGATATTAGGATGTAATACGTCATATATGAGGTTATATATGAGGTAATATGTGACTTAGATTACCTCATAACAGCAATAAAAATAAACTTTAACACTGTCAAGGTTGACTTTATAAGACCAAATTGTGTCTATCTTTCACATACAGCATCGTGGTAGGATTGGTATACGGATGTTATACATTATATATGGGGTCATATACGACTTAGATGACTTCATAAAACCAATAAAAATAAACTTTAAAGTTATTTTTATTGGTTTCATAAAACTTCAAAGTGTATCTGTATTGCTTTTGAGGTCATCTAAGCCACATCTAAGTCGTATATCACTTCGTATATAATTCATTAACCTCCTTATACCAACTCTACCACTGAACTACAGACGCTGTGCAAGTGTAATAGGTTCAATGAGACTTGGACGACGTAGTCGGAGGCAGACTTCTTTATTAAACGTTTCGCTCAATACAGGCCAAGGTATACAACACTCGAAGGGGTATCGGCCCCTTCACCCGTCTAACAGGGAGATCACACAATCTCTAACCCGGCTAGCCTACTCCCAGGTCCTCCACTACACAGCTAGGGGAGGCTAGCTGATCCAGCTCTGGCCAAGCTGGGATCACCGCACCCTTAGCCACCAGACCGGCTCTTACAAGAGCATCGGCTCTGGGCTCTCGGGGCCACGCCGCTGGCTTGCCCTGGTCGCTCCTTAGAAGGACGGTGATCCAGGGGAGTCCCAGGGCCTATCTAGCCGGTCTTCACTCTTCACTGGCTTCAGCTAAACACTGAACCCCGAGCCCACCGGCTCACCGCCTTGTATAGCAACTCCCCCCACGAGGGGTGGGACCGTGGGGGATCACAGCGCTGTTGCAGCCCCCCAGGGCTAACCGATGCGGACGTGGATGTAAGCACCCTTCCGCGTGCGGGCATAACCACCCCTGGTGTGTTTGTTCGCCCTCCCGTAACACCTCTACACATGTGTAATATGAGGATGCACCGGGGGGGGGGGGGGTTTACTGGGCGATGGTGATTGGCTCTGCCGGCCTCAGCCAGCAGCCAATGGGACGTCGAGCCAGGGGAGTGGCCCTGGGCTGCGTAGCAACATCTAGAAGGTTCCAGGGGGGCAAGGCTGATGATTGGCTGCGTGGAATCACGTGGGCCAGGTTATATAAGGGGTGGGGAGCAGAGGACGCAAACGGGTTTTGATTCCTTACCCGTACCCGTCCGCACCAGGGTCGCAAACTGGTACCCGTACCCGTACCCGGCCGTACCCGTACCCTACCCGTACCCGGCCGGGTAGGGTACGGGTATCGGGTACCTGATTGCGACCTCTGGGATGAAGCCATGTTGCAGGCGCGGGTGGGTTGATTCTAGGAACTTGAATTGTGAGAAGAGACAAGACGTTGGGAAATGAGTGACAAACGGTGACTCACGGCATACCCGTACCTGTACCCGGCCGCACCAGGGTCGCAAACGGGTACCCGTACCCGTACCCGGCCGGGTACGGGTAGCCGGGTATCAGGTAGGGTACGGGTATCGGGTACCCGGTTGCGACCTCTGGGAAGGGGGGGTAAAAAAGTCGGCCAAAATCGTGTGACGTCATTTATGGACTGCCCCTAAGGTCACGTAGAAACAAAAAAATTAACGATCAGTGGTATCTATCGTTTCGTACAGCATCGGTGATTCAGTGGTAAAATTGGTACATTATGAGGTAATTTCTGACTTATATGACTTATATTGCCTCATAAAACCAATAAAATTACACTTTATAACACTTTAAAGGTTGGCTATGTAAGGACGACTGCTCAGCATCAGTGGTGGAGTTGGTATGAAGAGGTTAACACATCATACATGAGGTGATATGTGACCTAATTTACCTCATAAAACCAATAAAAATTAAACTTGAACATTGTATAACCACAAAAAGTGAACTTACACACTGTAATGGTTTACTATGTAATGCTTAACGGTATCTATCGTTTTCGTACAGCATCGGTGGTTCAGTCGTAAAATTGGTGTTAGGATGTAATAATACCTGATACATGATATATATTACCTCATAAAAGCAATAAAAAATGAACTTTAACGATGTATAACCTCAAAAAGTGAACTTTCACACTGCAATGGTTGACTATGTAAGAGCTAATTGTATCTATCGTTTTCGTACAGCATCAAGTTCAAGTTAATGTATTAGGTATATAGCCCTTTGAGCCATTCGGCTCTTGAATCGGGTGCAACCGCAACAAACAAAAAACTAAAACGTGAACAAGAAAACATCTTAAAGTGACTACTATGTGACTGAGTGCAAACAGAAAATCCAAGAAAAGACAGCAAAATATTGCAGAAAAATCACCGTGTACACATCAACACTGTGTGCAAAAATCCCAGTGGGATGCAAGTCAAACAACAACAACAACCACAAGACAACTTAGATTAAGGCCATCAGTCTAACTCTGTACTACAACAACACAAACATGGCTTAACCAATACACTTTGCGAAATCAGCAAAATAAAGCCATAAAAGTCAAACAACAACAACACAACTTAGATTAAGGTCATCAGTCTAACTCTGTACTACAACAACACAAACATGGCATCAGTGGTAGAATTGGTATTAGGATGTAATAGGACATTATACATGAGGTAATATATGACATATATGACTTATATTCCCTCATAAAACCAAATAAAAATAAACTTTAATATTGTAAAAACACAAAAATTAACTTCAACACCGTAATGGTTTACTATGTAAGGGCTAATTTTATCTATCTAATGTACAGCAGCGTTGGTTCAGTGGTAAAATTGGTATTAGGATGAAATACTACATTATACATGAGGTAATTTCTGACACTTATGACTTATATTGCCTCATAAAACCAATAAAATTACACTTTCTAATGGTTTTTATCGTTTTCATACAGCATCAGTGGTAGAATTGGTATTAGGATGTAATAGGACATTAAACATGAGGTAATATATGACACATATGACTTGTATTGCCTCATAAAATCAATTAAAATAAACTTTAATATTGTAAAAACCACAAAAATAAACTTTAACACTGCACTGATTGACTATGTAAGGGCTAATTGCAGGGGTGGTTTCTTCATTAGGGCGATTGGGCGACGCACCACCAATGTCATTGAACCACAGAGTCACGCGAGCCGTCACTGCAGCCTCTGGATATAGTCCAATCAGCGTCATGTCACGTTCTGTGGAGTACCGCCTCTTTTTGGGCGATTTCACTCCGGCTGAGAATCGCCCCGAGTGGCCCCATAGACTTACATTCAAAGATGTTTTTTTTCGAACGGCGGGCGCTGCAATGCATTCTCTATGGCTTCCGGGAGGGCTCGCCCTAACGTGCTGACGTCATCATACGTAAGCACGTTTCAGTCAACAATATTATTTATCGCCACCTCGTGGAATCTTTAATAAAATAAACTTGAGTGGTTTGTTTTAATAGTGAGTATAGAAACAAACAAGATGTATTGTAAGAGTCACTTTATTTTTCATTAATATTAAAGAAGTGAAGTTGCCTTTACATGCTTAAGCTGTTAATTTATCCATTGCATGGGTGGACCTTATCCTTATCAATCATCCAGACATTTGCCCCCCCTGAGAGATTTTGAAGGAGCCCGCCACTGGCTAATTGTATCTATCTAATGTACAGCCGCGTTGGTTCAGTGGTAAAATTGGTATTAGGATGAAATACATTATATATGAGGTGATTTCTGACATTTCTGACTTATATTGCCTCATAAAACCAATAAAACTACACTTTATAACACTTTAAAGGTTGGCTATGTAAGGACGACTGCTCAGCATCAGCGGTGGAGTTGGTATGAAGAGGTTAACACATCATACATGAGGTGGTATGTGACCTAATTTACCTCATAAAACCAATTAAAAATAAACTTTAATATTGTAAAACCACAAAAATTAACTTTGACACCACACTGATTGACTGTGTAAGGGATAATTGTATCTATCGTTTTCGTACAGCATCAAGTTTAAGTTCATGTATTAGGTATAGAGCCCTTTGAGCCATTCGGCTCTTGAATCGGGTGCAACCGCAACAAACAAAAAACTAAAACGTGAACAAGAAAACATCTTAAAGTGACTACTATGTGACTGAGTGCAAACAGAAAATCCAAGAAAAGACAGCAAAATATTGCAGAAAAATCACCGTGTACACATCAACACTGTGTGCAAAAATCCCAGTGGGATGCAAGTCAAACAACAACAACAACCACAAGACAACTTAGATTAAGGCCATCAGTCTAACTCTGTACTACAACAACACAAACATGGCTTAACCAATACACTTTGCGAAATCAGCAAAATAAAGCCATAAAAGTCAAACAACAACAACACAACTTAGATTAAGGTCATCAGTCTAACTCTGTACTACAACAACACAAACATGGCATCAGTGGTAGAATTGGTATTAGGATGTAATAGGACATTATACATGAGGTAATATATGACATATATGACTTATATTCCCTCATAAAACCAAATAAAAATAAACTTTAATATTGTAAAAACACAAAAATTTACTTCAACACCGTAATGGTTTACTATGTAAGGGCTAATTTTATCTATCTAATGTACAGCAGCGTTGGTTCAGTGGTAAAATTGGTATTAGGATGAAAAACTACATTATACATGAGGTAATTTCTGACACTTATGACTTATATAGCCTCATAAAACCAATAAAATTACACTTTCTAATGGTTTTATCGTTTTCATACAGCATCAGTGGTAGAATTGGTATTAGGATGTAATAGGACATTAAACATGAGGTAATATATGACACATATGACTTGTATTGCCTCATAAAATCAATTAAAATAAACTTTAATATTGTAAAAACCACAAAAATAAACTTTAACACTGCACTGATTGACTATGTAAGGGCTAATTGCAGGGGTGGTTTCTTCATTAGGGCGATTGGGCGACGCACCACCAATGTCATTGAACCACAGAGTCACGCGAGCCGTCACTGTCAGCCTCTGGATATAGTCCAATCAGCGTCATGTCACGTTCTGTGGAGTACCGCCTCTTTTTGGGCGATTTCACTCCGGCTGAGAATCGCCCCGAGTGGCCCCATAGACTTACATTCAAAGATGTTTTTTTTCGAACGGCGGGCGCTGCAATGCATTCTCTACGGCTTCCGGGAGGGCTCGCCCTAACATGCTGACGTCATCATACGTAAGCACGTTTCAGTCAACAATATTATTTATCGCCACCTCGTGGAATCTTTAATAAAATAAACTTGAGTGGTTTGTTTTAATAGTGAGTATAGAAACAAACAAGATGTATTGTAAGAGTCACTTTATTTTTCATTAATATTAAAGAAGTGAAGTTGCCTTTACATGCTTAAGCTGTTAATTTATCCATTGCATGGGTGGACCTTATCCTTATCAATCATCCAGACATTTGCCCCCCCTGAGAGATTTTGAAGGAGCCCGCCACTGGCTAATTGTATCTATCTAATATACAGCCGCGTTGGTTCAGTGGTAAAATTGGTATTAGGATGAAATACATTATATATGAGGTGATTTCTGACATTTCTGACTTATATTGCCTCATAAAACCAATAAAACTACACTTTATAACACTTTAAAGGTTGGCTATGTAAGGACGACTGCTCAGCATCAGTGGTGGAGTTGGTATGAAGAGGTTAACACATCATACATGAGGTGGTATGTGACCTAATTTACCTCATAAAACCAATTAAAAATAAACTTTAATATTGTAAAACCACAAAAATTTACTTTGACACCACACTGATTGACTGTGCAAGGGATAATTGTATCTATCGTTTTCGTACAGCATCAAGTTTAAGTTCATGTATTAGGTATAGAGCCCTTGGAGCCATTCGGCTCTTGAATCGGGTGCAACCGCAACAAACAAAAAACAAAAACGCGAACAAGAAAACATCTTGTAGTGACTAATATGTGACTGAGTGCAAACAGAAAATTCAATAAAAGACATCAAAATATTGCAGGAAAATCACCGTGTACACATCAACGCTGTGTTTAAATATCCCAGTGGGATGCAAGTCAAACAACAACAACAACCACAAGACAACTTAGATTAAGGCCATCAGTCTAACTCTGTACTACAACAACACAAACAACAACAACAACAACAACCACAAGACAACTTAGATTAAGGCCATCAGTCTAACTCTGTACTACAACAACACAAACAACAACTACAACCACAAGACAACTTAGATTAAGGCCATCAGTCTAACTCTGTACTACAACAACACAAACAACAACAACAACAACCACAAGACAACTTAGATTAAGGCCATCAGTCTAACTCTGTACTACAACAACACAAACAACAACAACAACAAGACAACTTAGATTAAGGCCATCAGTCTAACTCTGTACTACAACAAACAACAACAACCACAAGACAACTTAGATTAAGGCCATCAGTCTAACTCTGTACTACAACAACACAAACAACAACAACCACAAGACAACTTAGATTAAGGCCATCAGTCTAACTCTGTACTACAACAAACAACAACAACAACAACCACAAGACAACTTAGATTAAGGCCATCAGTCTAACTCTGTACTACAACAACACAAACAACAACAACCACAAGACAACTTAGATTAAGGCCATCAGTCTAACTCTGTACTACAACAAACAACAACAACAACAACCACAAGACAACTTAGATTAAGGCCATCAGTCTAACTCTGTACTACAACAACACAAACAACAACAACCACAAGACAACTTAGATTAAGGCCATCAGTCTAACTCTGTACTACAACAAACAACAACAACAACAACCACAAGACAACTTAGATTAAGGCCATCAGTCTAACTCTGTACTACAACAACACAAACAACAACAACCACAAGACAACTTGGATTAAGGCCATCAGTCTAACTCTGTACTACAACAAACAACAACAACAACCACAAGACAACTTAGATTAAGGCCATCAGTCTAACTCTGTACTACAACAACACAAACAACAACAACAACCACAAGACAACTTAGATTAAGGCCATCAGTCTAACTCTGTATTACAACAACACAAACAACAACAACCACAAGACAACTTAGATTAAGGCCATCAGTCTAACTCTGTACTACAACAAACAACAACAACCACAACTTCAAGACAACTTAGATTAAGGCCATCAGTCTAACTCTGTACTACAACAACACAAACAACAACAACCACAAGACAACTTAGATTAAGGCCATCAGTCTAACTCTGTACTACAACAACACAAACAACAACAAGACAACTTAGATTAAGGCCATCAGTCTAACTCTGTACTACAACAACACAAACATGGCGTCAGTGGTAGAATTGGTATTAGGATGTAATAGGACATTATACATGAGGTAATATATGACATTTCTGACCTATATTACCTCATAAACCCAATTAAAAATCAACTTTATAATTGTAAAAACACAAAAATTAACTTTAACACTGCACTGATTGACTATGTAAGGGCTAATTGTATCTATCTAATGTACAGCAGCGTTGGTTCAGTGGTAAAGTTGGTATTAGGATGAAATACGACATCATATATGAGGTAATATATGACATTTCTGACTTATATTGCCTCATAAAACCAATAAAATTACACTTTATAACACTTTAAAGGTTGGCTATGTAAGGACGACTGCTCAGCATCAGTGGTGGAGTTGGTATGAAGAGGTTAAAACATAATTTACGAGGTGATATGTGACTTATATTACCTCATAAAACCAATTAAAATAAACTTTCACATTGTAAAAACGCTAAAATTAACTTTAACACTGCACTGATTGACTGTGTAAGGGCTAATTGTATCTATGTAATGTACAGCAGCGTTGGTTCAGTGTTAAAATTGGTATTAGGATGTAATACTACATCATATATGAGGTAATTTATGACATTTATGACTTATATTACCTCATAAAACCAATAAACTTGCACTTTATAACACTTTAAAGGTTGGCTATGTAGGGACGACTGCTCATCATCAGTGGTGGAGTTGGTATGAAGAGGTTAAAACATAATTTACGAGGTGATATGTGACCTAATTTACCTCATAAAACCAATAAAAAATAAACTTTAACATTCTAAAACCACAAAAAATTAACTTTTAACACTGCACTGATTGACTGTGTAAGGGCTAATGGTATTTATCGTTTTCATATAGCATCAGTGGTAGAATTGGTATTAGGATGTAATAGGACATTATATATGAGGTATTATATGACATTTATGACTTATATTACCTCATAAAACCAATTAAAATTCACTTTAACATTGTAAAAACCACAGAAATTAACTTTAACACTGCACTGATTGACTGTGTAAGGGCTATTTGTATCTATCTAATGTACAGCAGCGTTGGTTCAGTGGTAAAATTGGTATTAGGATGAAATACTACATCATACATGAGGTTATTTATGACATTTATGACTTATATTGCCTCATAAAACCAATAAAATTACACTTTATAACACTTTAAAGGTTGGCTATGTAGGGACGACTGCTCAGCATCAGTGGTGGAGTTGGTATGAAGAGGTTAAAACATCATACATGAGGTGGTATGTGACCTAATTTACCTCATAAAACCAATTAAAAACAAACTTTAACATTGTAAAAACACAAAAAAATAACTTTTAACACTGCACTGATTGACTGTGTAAGGGCTAATGGTATTTCTCGTTTTCATACAGCATCAGTGGTAGAATTGGTATTAGGATGTAATAGGACATTATACATGAGGTAATATATGACAAATATGACCTATATTACCTCATAAAACCAATAAAAATTTAACTTTAACGTTGTATAACCTCAAAAAGTGAATTTTCACACTGCAATGGTTTACTATATAAGGCCTAACGTTATCTATCGTTTTTGTTCAGCATCGTTGGTTCAGTAGTGAAATTGGTGTTAGGATGTAAGAATACATTATACATGATATATATTACCTCATAAAAGCAATAAAAAATAAACTTTAACGTTGAATAACCTCAAAAAGTGAACTTTCACACTGCAATCGTTGACTATATAAGGCCTAACGGTATCTATTGCTTTCGTATAGCATCGGTGGTTCAGTGGTAGAATTCTCGCCTGCCACGCGGGAGGCCCGGGTTCGATTCCCGGCCGATGCACATTTTGTTTTTAAATATTTTTTTTTTAAATTTAAATAATGAAAAGGTGTTTGGAATTATATATCAGTTTGTTTATGTATATGGAATTTTTTTTTACAAACAATAAGAAAATATTTTGTATTGTGTAGGTTTGCTGTGGCTGCCTTGGTCACCCCACAGAGTTCACAATTGGCTGTGTCGCCCCCTGCTGGTGAGAGAGGAGATGGCGCTGATGGGTGAGTGAGTGGGTGAGTGGGTGAGTGGGTGAGTGAGTGAGTGGGTGATTGGGTGGGTGGGTGGGTGAGTGAGTGGGTGAGTGAGTGAGTGGGTAGGTGAGTGAGTGGGTGAGTGGGTGACTGAGTGAGTGGGTCAGTGAGTGACTGAGTGACTGAGTGAGTGGGTGAGTGGGTGGGTGAGTGGGTGACTAAGTGAGTGGGTCAGTGAGTGACTGAGTGAGTGGGTGGGTGGGTGGGTGGGTGAGTGAGTGAGTGAGTGGGGTGGGTGGGTGGAGTGGGTGAGTGGAGTGGGTGGGTGGGTGGGTGAGTGGGTGAGTGAGTGGGTGAGTGAGTGGGTGAGTGAATGAGTGAGTGTGTGAGTGGGTGAGTGAGTGGAGTGGGTGAGTGGGTGAGTGGGGTGAGTGAGTGGGGTGAGTGGGTGAGTGGGTGAGTGAGTGGGTGAGTGGGTGAGTGAGTGGGTGAG